>CATIWK010556580.1:0-11142 GCA_949634005.1 Mallotus japonicus
ATGATGCAATCTCTAACCAGAATACAATGTGTAACATCTTTAAGCCGAAAATGCATTTCAATCCCAATTTGTAACATCTTTCATTCTTTTAGCAAACAATTCATCATTCAACTCACATGTAAGATAATAATTAAAAAAAAATTGACCATTATGTATAATTAAGTAAACACAAAAAAGATGCACAAACTCTCATAATGATTTTCTAATTATTTTAATCAATTTAATTTTCACATTAAAAAAGTGTTAAACAAAAAAATAGATATCATGGGCTTGTATTTTGGTTTTTTGAGCATTATGTTAGAAAAATAATCCCATTAAGTGTAGTCCAATTAAAATTAATTAAAGTGAAATACTAATCCTAATTAGATTAGGATTGTGTGAATTAATCTCGTATATTGATTTTAGGGTTACGTGATGGATGTGCCAGATTAAATAAGGATGTCTATAAATATATAATGAAAATATTTAGTTTTAAAGATCCTTAGGGTTTATATTTATGATGTCTTGTTATTATGAAAAACTAATAGGAAGATTGGTGGTAACAGTCATAGAGAAAGAAGATGAAGAAGAGGAGGAAGATGAAGAAAGAGGAGAAGATATAAGAGTAGTCATGGATCAGCTCTAATGCTAACTCAGAGAAGTGTTTAGAGAATTGTAATTGTATATATTGAGTTTCAACATATTACAATAGTGGAATACTTATACATGTAATTGGTATAACGAACGTAACAAACTAATGAGAACAAACTACTTGAATAACTAATGAGATAATTCTAGTTACACTTGCAATTACAAATTTGACCATTAGTCCAAAGTAAGTAAGGGTTGGATTTCTCTAATTTGAATGCTTCTCTATATATGCTAAAAGTATATTGCATAAAATCACTTGTTCGTATTGAAAATTATAATTTTTGCAACTTTTTACAAATTTGTTTTAATTTTTAAAATTGAATGACCATACTATCATTTAGCTAAGTTTTGATATTTTTAGCATAATTTTATATTTTTGTCAATTGGTGCTTACCATGAACATTCTTCTATTATTATTTACTTAGTAAATAATTTAATTAAAATTTTTGATGTATAATTTTAATTTATAGTTTGCATTATTATTATTATTATTAGTATTATTATTGTTATGTTAAGTGGGGAGGTCACATGACCTTAGCATTGATGGACTACACAATAGGGGCAACCGTCCCCTATTAAATTGACAATAGTAGGAACCAAACCTTGCACCTCATGATGCCCTTGGAGAAGAGTTACCACTTGACTACTATCTTATTGGCATTATTTAATTTTTTTTAGGTTTGTTTATGTTCATGAACACCAAATAGCGTAGTGAGTTTAACTCGAACTCGGCTCGATGATAAATGAATCAAGTCTGAACTAGCCAAAGCTCGACTTTGCTTAGCTAGTTTATACCCTAACTCATATAGAAAAGCGGAAAGTACAAAACTCCTCCCTAATTAAATTTAACTATTTAATAATAATAATAATAATAACAACAACAACAACAACAATAATAAGATAGTGAGGCTATGTCATTGGATACCAACTAACGCAATGATCTAGTGTAGATAAGAATGCTAGTACACAACTAAACCTTAAAGAAAAATAATATAGGTTTCAAATATAGAAACTTAACACAAATTGAGAAAATTTTAATTGTATTATTCTTCAGTTTATCAAAATAAGAGAATAAGAGTATTCATTTATAGGGTGGCATAAGCCTATCAATCTCAACTTATGTAGGAAATAAGATCCTACCTAAGATAGGAACAATCAAATCCTAGCTAATAATAGTAATAATAAGATAATCTGAAGTATACCTCTTCTTTAAAATTGGCTTGATACTAATTCTAAAAATTGACGGTATTTCGAATTTCACATCTCAAGATACCTTTAAAAATAAATAAACATGCACTACTCAATTGTTGGCTCCAACAAATTCAATTTCTTATACAACTTGTGCTAATACTATACAGATATATGAGTATTACTATAGAAATCTGGTCGTTACTCATTTGCATAATCATTGAATCTTATTATTATCTAAAGAAATAAGACAACAATAAAAAAAATGTACACCTGAAACCTCACATACAAGAACAGCTTTTATAAGCAAGACAATAAACTCATCCTCTAGTGTTGACATTGCCTCCCAATTGTTCTCCAGTTTTGATGTCAGTAAAATATTGTCTCTGTATTTTCATGGAAAACATAACCATATTCAACACTACCACTACCACATCATCTGTAGAAGCAGAAGAAGACTTATGGTACCCACCATTTGTTAGTAAACCTGACATCTCCTTCCATAAACACTTCCAAGCTTGTAATAATCATATGATTCTTGGTAGCATTTCTAGATCACGTACAATTTGTTTAATAAGTGCTCAAATCAATTTTACAGAGATTTTAAAGTAATTTTAAGAATATAATTAGATTCTTAAAATAAAATAAACACAATTTGTAAAGTTAAAAAAATTAAAATATTAACCTTAATTTAAAATAGAACTGATTATTTTTCGTATCAATTACTATCTTTTTTACCACTTTAGTGCCGCAAGCTATATAAAAGAGAACATGCTAAAGAATATCAATTTGATATAGATCTATAGTGATCTATAGATTTCTACTTACCTTTAATGGATGAAATTCATTATGGACAAATGGTCATCCAGGTTCTTCAACTTGTGTTCTCAAGCCACTTAGGCCGATTTTTAACTTTTCCAACAAATGGCCCCCAAAACTTCTATTTTCAAGCCAAATAAATCAAACATTTGACCAAAGTAAGCGCATGTAACACACCTAACATAAAAAAAAGAGTGTGAATTCAATATATTATTAACAAAATTTTTTCCCATTTTTATATATAAGAAGTTGAGTAGATAGATTTCATTGTACAAACTTCAACTTCTAATCACTGTTAACTGCAACTACAACTTATTCTAATCTTATTATCATAATCGCAAGCACCAAGAAGTGAAAAAACCTTCTTCAAACATATTTGATAAGAAAAATTGACAACACGAATAATAACAACAATAAATAACACCATAACAGTAATTATCTCCACATATTGGTTGAAGAAGAAGAAGAAGAAGAAGTGATTGAAGGAGAAGACAAGCTAAACGTTCAGAATAGTAAAGAAAAATTAAAAAAAATACAAAACAAAAATAAAATGCCTTCTTCAAACTGGTAATGACCCCAAGTGGCGGTTCTTCTTCAACGACCCCAACAACAAAACTCTTGATCTACTTCTGGATAATAAGATGAAGAGACATTTGCTTTCAATTTTTCAGATTTGTTCCCCTTAGTGATTTTGAGATTTCGAGTTTTTGCATGTGTTCCTTCTGTCAAAGGACCTGCAACAGTAAAATCTCGAGCTTTTCTCCCCCCCCATTGTTAGCTCAAATCTCATTTAAACAGTACAGATAATGAAGAATTGAAAGCTTATGATATTGATAGGCAAACCAAACGTCTTTCTTCCCTATCATTAACCAAAAGCCTCGAGGGAGCGGCTTAGTTAGATTTAAACAGACCCTAAACTTCAAAAATGAACTGTGATTGATAACACAAGGGGTAGAATCCTCCACATCAATCAAGTATTCAAAGACAGTGTTAGCTAAGTACTCTGTATTGGCTCTGTGTATGTATTCCTTAGGAAAGTTATCAATCTTAATCCACACATAGTCTCGATTAAAATCAATCTCTTCAATGGGTTGAGTTGGTTTATGATCCTTCACAACAAACATGTATTGAAGAACAGACCAGGGTGTGTCCTCAAGAATAAATTTCTTATACTTGGATGTTCTAAACTTGATCAAGAATACATTTTTCGCATGCAAGGATTCAACAGAAATGATTTCAATAGAATTCCATACCTCTTTAAAGAGCAGATTGAGCAGGTGTGAGGAGTAATTTTTGTTGCTCTGGATTTTGCCTACAATTGCGAGATTCTCTTCCTCTTCTAATAAATCATTTGAGTCTTGCTCCTCATCTAGTAACTCATTTGATTCTTGATGATCTTCCAAGGACTAATGCCTTGAAAATTAAACTTCGGTCGGATTAACTTGAAAGAGAGGGGAACTGATAGGAGAGGGGAGCTGATAGGTGCGGTGCGATAGAGAAAAAGAAAAAGAATGAGCAGACTGAGAGACCTACAACAGAGGAAGAAGGGCCACTCTATTTTGCAGACCGAGGGAGAACTGAAGAGTTTAGGGTTACTTTTTTTTTTCTTTTTTTAGATTTGAGTTGATAAGGTTTTCAATGGTGGAGATATGTTTTTGATTTTAATAATGGAGAGTAACAATAAAAGTCTAATAGGAATAGAACATTTGAACAGTCAAATTATTTTTTTATTATATAAAAGATGAATGTATGTTACACTCGCTTACTTTAAGAAACTTTTTATTTATTTGGCCTGAAAATAGAAGTTTTGGGGGCCATTTGTTAGAAAAGTTGAAAATCGGCCTAAGTGGCCTGAGAACACAAGTTAAAGGACCTAGATGACTATTTGTCCAATTCATTATTGTTCAAAAAAAATTAAAATATTGTATAAAGAAACACACAATACAAGATATTGCTCTAGTCCACTTAGGACGTATGATAAAATATTATATCATAGGATAAGACATTTGGTAAAGAGTAAAGTTCGATGTTTCAATCCCTCTTAACTCTCTCATATCATGCCATGAGGCTACTGTTAAAAAAAATACAAAATATTGAAAAAAAAAATATATATATATATATATATATATTGTTTATATACATTAAAAAAATATGACAGCAGAAAAAAAAAATAAAATGCAGTTTATTTAGATGTTCATCACAGTGGGAAAAAAAAAAAAAACTGTGGCCAAACATTTTTGGTTTAATTGTATCACAAAAACATTTCTGTTAATTGGCAAATTATGCTTTTCGTCCTTTTCCTTTGCGTGAAAATTACATTTTCTTTACATATAATTTAATTTTGCATTAATTTTGGACTGGTTAAAATCAAACTAGACATTAATTAAATGCATGATTATTTTTAGGGACACTAATTAATGTCATTTGTATTTGTAATTCTTTATAGGAAATTTTATAAAGAAGCAATGCTATTTAATTTAATTTTTTTTATCAATTTTTTACCATTTAATTGATTATAATATTATAGACAAATATTATTTATTTAATAATTTTAATTTTAATAAAATAGATATTATGATTAAAAAATTATTACAAAAGTAGTGTCAGGTTAAATGGCATTTTCGTGGGGCCACAAAATCTAAAATGTCTTTTCTTGGTTGATTTGTGCACAAAAGCGCAGCCCAGTAAGTCAATATACTTCAAAATTTCAATCTCTATTATTATTATTATTATTATTCTTAAAAATTTAATATAATGAATAAGAAGAAATTAATTTTTTTAAATCAAAAAAATTAGCGTTGTCTTTTTTTTTAATTACATCGGAAAGCATTTAAAGGGGATAGGGGGAGGAGGGGTCTCAAACCGGAGACCCCTCCCTGATGCCACAACTCGCGGGCATTAGCGTTGTCTTTATAGTTGTGTTTTTCTTTATCATAAGCTCAATGGATTCAAGATAGCACAAAATGAAAAATTCAAATCTGAAATGTTAAGTTTTTATAAATAAGAATAATTATCAAATGATCTTAAATTAATTAAATAATTAGATTTGTAATTGAACTCAACTAGATTCAATCAATTATTGTTTGAGAGAATTAATTGAGACCTTTGGAAATTCAGGATTTGCAATAGTATAAATGAATCTAATTAATGACTTAATGATTATGTGGCAATGCAATTCCTAATAACAACCAATCAATATATTGAATTTTCCTTGCAATCATTTAGCTTTTTTTTTTTTAAAAAAAAAAAAGGAAAAATTCATTAAAAATGAAATTACAAGATTATATCTTGCCTGAGAAGGCTAAGAAGAGAAGGGTGAACATTAAAGTTGTTGCTCTCAAACACTAAAGAAGAAAGATGTTTTAAAAGCCAGTCAGCTACTAAGTTACAATGTCTAGAGATGTGTTTGAAAGAGATTTTGGGAGTTAAGGTTTTTAAACAAAAGATCTCTTTGAGAATAGCTTCTACATCCCAAGGGAAAACTTTATCCGTTGAATTGCAGAAATCCATTGCTTGTTTGCAGTCCGATTCAATCACTATTTCTTTGTGAGGATGAGAACTCGCAAAGTTATAATAGCTTTCCTTATGGCTAGCAATTCCGTTTGTAAAGGAGAAGAAACATCTGTGGATTCTGTCTTGATGTTGATAACTTGTCCATGGTGATCTCTACAAACAAAAGCAATATGGGCTCTGTTATTTTCTTTTAGAAAAGAGGCGTCACAGTTGATTTTCCAGGCTCCAGCACTTGGCCTTGACCACCTAACCTGAGGCGTCCCAGTTGAGATTCTATCCAAGTTGAGAGTGTTTTCAAATTTCTCGGCAAGCCCACTCATCTCAAGCCAATTTTTCCTTTCAAAAATTAGCTTAGTGTCTCTACTTTAATTGCTTGTTAATTTAGTTGTTAGTTTACTTTTCCATTGTAATCACTTGTGAGCTCTAAACAAAGTTAATTAAAACCAATAAGTGCTTGGTTATCAATTCTTGTAGGATAATACTTTACTTATCACTTTATTACTTGTTGCGACTGTAATTGTCATTTATTCTTTTTGGAGGCTTGGTGTGACTCTAGCATTTTCTTTGGAGAATATCTTCTCCTTTCTCCTTATCCTTATGTCCTTCCTCATCATTCACTACGTTTTTTTTTTTTCAAAAAAAAAAAAAAAGAATAACACACAGAGCAGAGGAGAAGATCGAGAGGGAGAAGCAATTTGGAAGATTGATCGGTGAGTGAATCTTTCCTTCTTCCTCGTCTGGACAGAGTTTGAATCTTCCCGAATCTGAATTAATTTTTTTCTTGTCTAAAAGTGTGATTCTATGTACCTCCCCTGCTTCAAGTCAAGCTTGTCTCTTGTGGTGTTTATTCATTTTTTTTCTACAGTATTCAGTTGATGTTGGCTTCATTCTTTCCTGTTTAATAATTGTTAGAACTCCCCTAATTTTGTATTCTTGAAACTGCAACTTTTATTGATAATTCTCGTTGCATTAACCTTATGAAGCATTGTTAAATTCTTGTTGTTTGTGGCCTTGTGACATCAAAATCTTACCTTTAAAGTGAGCTGGTTGTAAACCAACAAAACTCATGGAACTACTTCCATAACTTCTACAAGAATAAGTTTAATATATAAATAAGTGCAGTGTAAGCTTTGAGTGATTTAAGAGCTGAAAGGTTAAGTTTTTTTTTTTAGTTTGAATCAGATGGAGTTGGTTTAGAATACGTCAGTAGCAGAGGACCGAGAACTTGGTATGGAACCATGAAGATTTTACCCAAATGCCAATTTAGCAAACGGCAAATAAAAATGTGAATGAAGGTGGTAGTCTTTGTGGGCTAGTTAGTGGCCTACATCTCGGTTGTCTAACCCTTAAAACAATGACATTTCATCATATTACTTTACATATTCCTACCCAAGAATTTTGAAATAATAGAATTATTTTGGGCCAAGATAAATTGAGTGGTGAGAAAGCCTTCAACGCATTAAACCGGAACTTGGATATTGTTTATAACCTTTAAATCAAACAAAATTAGGAGTTTGAAGGGCCAATAAGAAAATAATTAATAAAAGTAATAACCCTTCAAGAGTTTTATTCGAAAATAGAAAATTTAATTTAAATTCTTGAATTTTTTTATAAAGAATTAAATAACGATTTATAATAAGAATTTTTAGAAGAATATATATATATATATATATATTATTGTTTATTTAGTTTTAATTAAATTTAGGTTATTTAACATGTTTAGTACTGATTTTAAGCATTAAAGTCTAGAAAATAATTTTTATGAATAAATGGTTTATTTTTAGTTAATTTGGGAAAAAAATTATTATTATTATTTAAAAACTTAAAATAAATTATTTAATATTTTTATTATATATTTGGATTATTTAAATAGTTATGTATATTTAATAGTGATTTTAATTATGGGTGTTTAAAGGAAGCCTTATGAATTTAATTATTTTAATAATTGATTTTTGGGTGATATTAAATAAGAATTTTATTATTGATTTTATTAATTGTTTGAAAAATAGATTTCCTTATATGTTAATTATTTAAATGAATTAATTTTTATGGTTTAACTAAATTTTATTTTGTTATATATTTATAGTTTTGATTTAATTATATTATTTTCGTGAGCCTATTGGTATTGGTTCTCGGTTGGGCACAAAGTGTAGTTTAGGGGCCCAACCCGAATTGTTGAGCTATAGAGTTATAGAAGTGTCGTTTTGTGCAGGAACGACTCTACTTTTAGTAGAGAAATGTCCGTTTTACAAGGGAGACTCTGCCGAATTTAATTTTCGGTAGATTTCTCGTAAAACATGACATCGGTATATGTTAGATTCTGAGTTGGTACAGTATTCTGTCTTAGATTGAGTCGATCTCATCTATCCCATGATTTTTATAATTTATGAGAATTTTTGTGAAATTATTTATTTTATCAAATAAGCATATTTTAAATAAATATTATTTATTTTAGAGAACTCCAAGGCAAAAGCTGTAGCACTTGGGCAGCAAAGGACGTGTCGCCTAGCACGCTCAACCTGTGAGTCGATTTTTATGAATTGTGTTTTGCGGATTTTTAAATTATATTTTCACATGATTAAATAATAAGGACATGCTTATATAAATTTATTTATGAAGTTATTTATACTGTCCTATGCATGATCATTTCTTTATTTATTATGAATAGTAATTGAAAGTATGCTTTAATAGAATTTATTTCTTTCAGCTTTATTTATTTATTTAATCATTTATTTATTTATCTATTTTATTATTTATGATTTAAATGATTTGAAAAAAATGGTAGAACGTGCTATCTGATGGGTGTCACCAGGACTGGGTGCGCACCAATAAGATTTGAATTTATTTGCCGGCTATATTGTGAAATGTGAACCCTGGTCGAGCTTTGCTCTCTGGGTAGATATATGATTGTGATTGAGCCCTGGTAGAGCTTGCTCTCTGGGCAAAGGTATGTTTCTGTCTGGTTGGACCCTGGTCGAGCATGCTCTCTGGGCGCTAGTAGACATTTGGAGTAAAAGACAGACTATGGCTGGACCCTAGTCGAGCTTGCTCTCTGAGACCGACAGTCAATTGGACTAAGTGAGCCAAGTGGCTATTAGAATTGGATGGTTTAGGTGTTCTACCACATTTTCCGCTAAAGAACAAATTTATATGATTTCATATGAAGATTACATGTTTAAGTGAACGGTGAGTTTTAAAAAGGATTTTTCATATAAAAAAATGATTGTGAAAATAAATGATTTTTAATATCTACATGTATATTTATTTTAACTTATTTTATCTTACAAGTGGTTTTACTAAATGTTTTCAAACCAGCATGCATTTTCATAAAGTTGATTCACTCAGTAAGGTCTCATTCCCCTCAACTTATTTTTTTTTAGGACCTCACAGTCAGCTTTCTAGTGTTCCCCATCTGTGCCAGGTTCGTTCTTCACTGGCTGCACTATGTATGTTGAATTCAAATATGCATTGTATAACTGAATTCTAGATACCGCAGTAGTTAATTAAGGAACTGGTATTATTTGTATTTGATTCCATCTGACTTGCGATGTTATTGTATTTGAAGAATATTGTTTTATGTATTTTGTATTGTGCATTTATTATGATTTTATTTTCAAGTAATGGTTTTATTGTTAAGAGTATTGTTTTTATTTCGCGATAAAATTTTAAGGCTTACTATGGGTTTCAGTTACTTTAGGTATCCCCATTCCCTAGTGCCGGTCGCGTACCTTTCGGTTCGGGTCATGACATGTTATTTTATTGTAAAATTAATATTTAAGAGTTATTTTGTTTTGGTAGTATTGAATTAATTTGAAAATTTCTTTTATTAAAAATTATATATTTATTTTAACTTCTTTAAATTTTCTTTTTATTTGATATGGGTGAGCTTTTAGTACTTCTATTACTTCTTTTTGTCAAATTTTTATTTGGTCTGTGAAGCAAATATTTATGATGCGTAATTTAGTTTTCTTGAAGTAAAATATTTTGAGTTTTTTAAAGAGCTTTCTAATGCTTTCGAGTCTTGAGTTGATAGAACATGTTTCTAATTATTAATATTTTATACTTAATAACTTTTAATGTTTGATGCGTAATTTATAAAAATAAATTTTGTGTTAATATTATTAGAGAGTTTATTTGATCTTCCTATTCCTATGAATAATGAGGTGGTTGTTAATGAATTGTTCGTTGTGAAATTAATGGTAAGGAAAATGTGTTATATATTTCGTATCATTAGAAAGAAAATTACTCCCTGGTAATTTTGTGTCTATTTGCTTTGAAAGTTTATGTGATAAATGTTAAATTAATCTTTTATAGATTTTTGAGGAGCATGCGAATTGACAAAACTTTATGTTCGGGGATTATGATAATAAAGCATTCTCATACATTTTGTGGTGATTTATTCATGAGTGTTGGTGTATTTTGACTGGTATTATTGTTTGATATATGTAAATATATCATTCTTAAATGTTAGTGTGTTGAGATGGTTTATATATTTTTCAACTATTAATTTTATGAGGTTGAGGCTTGTCGCACTTAAGAAATTGAAATTTTGTTAAGTGTAGTGCAAGTTGAGTGTTTTAAAGAAAAATATAAGTTGGTGTGTTTATATTTTTTGACTAGTGGGAGATAATTTTATATTTTCTTATCCACTTTACAAAACAGTTATTCAAAAATGTTTTGATGGGGTTATTTAATAAGACTCAATGGAGGTGCTTTAATTTCTCATCATTAACAGTTTAGTGAACTTTTAGTATTTGAGTTTTGTTAATATTAAACTCAATGTTTGGGTATCTTTCACAACGTTTACGTTTAGTAAACTCAACTTATATATATCATGAGAAAATTTTATTAATAAATATTTATGAGAATTGTTAATATTGAGGTGAATTGATATTTATCTTCATCTAAAATATTTAAAGCATTTATGTGGGGTTTGAGAAATTATCTTTTGTGGGAGTGTTAAATATATACTTAAAATAATTATGTCACTTG
>CATIWK010556690.1:0-17737 GCA_949634005.1 Mallotus japonicus
TGGAGAAGAAGAGAAGAAGAAGTGAAAATGGGCACGCGTGAAAGAAAAACCTAAAATAAAGTACGTTTGAAAACATGAAAGGATACGCGCGTAATTAAAACAAAAGGTAGGGTAATGGACTGAAAACATGATAGAAAATGGGTCTAATCTTGTAAATTTCTCTATTTTAAAATGGTGATAAATGTCTTAGATATTGAGAATGATAAGAGAAGAGTTTTTTTGGGTTGGCCTGGACGCAATTCGTCAACGGATGGGTTTCAATTTAAGGGTAAGTATAAAAAAAAGTATTCTATAGTTAAATACATTTTCATTTTAAAAAAATTTATGGTATTTTTTATGCTATTTAGAGATATATAATTTTATTTTATAATACTTTAATACTCTATTAATTTAACAATAACGATATTTTTGTAATATTATTATTATTTTATAATAAACTTTTAATAGACATGTGATAAAATTTTAATATAACAATATTTTTTATAATAAAAATATTTTATATGTAATTTAACATCAATATAACTATTTAAATATTTTTAAAATATTATAAATTTATTTTAAAATTATTTTTTAATTCTTAATAAAATAAAAAATACATCGTATATTTTATTAATTATGAATTTATTTTAGTTAATTGAATACTATACTACTTAATAAATAATTTTTAAAAATTTTATATAAAGAATCTTAGCTTTTTATACCACTTTCAAACAACACCATAATTTAATTTTACTGTCAATTTTACCCACAACGTTTGAAAAATTTACAAAATTAATCCTCTGCTAAAATTTCTTTAACGGATAGCTCACATGTCCATTAGTGGGACCCATTTTCTAACACCTGTAACCTGCATGTGCTAAATTGGATTTGAGTAATTATATATAGAACTCTAACCTTTATTAAACTTGCAAAATAAACTCTAATATAAAATATTTAAAGAATTTTAATTAAAAAAATTAAAATTTATTAGAATTATTAGAATAATTTTGATAAAATAAATAATAGAAATAAGTATGAAATTCAATGCTTTATTATTAATAAAATATTCTTAAATATTTAAAAATATTATGAAAATTACAACACATAATTTAACATATACTTTAAGATTAAGAAAATATAAAAATTCAAAAAAAAAAGTACTAAAAACAAGAATCTATTAATGATAACTAATGAACTTATTTTTGTGATTAATTTCACACTAATTTGATAAAATTAAAACTAAAATTAATTTATAAAACAGTATTTTTATTTTTATTTTAAAAATTTTCTTATTGTATTTTTTTGAATTTTTAACATTTTATAGTTTTAAAAATTTCATATTTTTTTATTGTAAAAGCATATTCAAAAAAAATTCATAATAAAATACATAAATATAAAGATAAAATAAGTTTTTTTTATAAAATAGTTTTAATTTTATCAAATTGGAGTACAATCGGTCTCAAAATAATTTCATTAGTTAATAATAATAGTGATGACCATTTACATGATCAATTCCCAAGTTTTAACTTTGACAAGTAATTTTATTTCACTAATTCTTTTCTCTAAGTGTGTATTTTAGATGCATTTGATAATTCACTTGAAGAAAGATGTGAATGGGACTTAAAAGCTCTTTTAAGCCCTCAAAACACTGCTCATAAGTCCTTTAGAACCTCAACAAGTATCAAGCATCGATTGGAACTAAGTAAGGATCGCAATCGACTCAAAACAAGCTCTACTATGCCCCTCACGAGTGGTCATCAAGACAGTGAGAAGCACTCACAAGTTGAAGGATCAAGAAGCCTCTTTTTGTATTAGAAATCTAAGACCCTCACGATCGTGAGGATGCTAGTCCCGATCGTGAGCATGCGTCCAGATTGTGACCTATACAAGGCATAAAAGACTGAGGAACTCTAGGACGCTCACGAGCTTCGATCACGATCGTGAGCCATGCCCAGTTTGGGAGACAACGGTTATTTCAGGTCCAACGGCTACTTCTTTTTATCCTCACGATCGTGAGTAGACTCTTTTCTGCAAAAAGCTGAAAACACATTAAATGAAGCTTGTAGAGGTTGAAGACGAATTTCATGCTTCCCAACAGCTGGAACTATAAATATGAGTCTGAAAAACTTCATTTAAGAGTTGGACACTTTGACTGAGCATTCAATTTCCTCTTAGCATTCAAGAAGCTCATAAATTATCTTTGTAATTTCATATTATTGAGTGCGGTTGTGTGTTAGAGTTAGGTCTCTTCTTCATCTCTTTCTTAGGTTAGAAAAATGGAAGTGAGGATCTATCCTTGTTGCGTGGTTTAATTGTTAGCTAATTGAAAACACTTGGGAATTGGTTTTAAGAGTGATCCAAGAAAACTCTTGCTTGTAAGGTTTGAGTTGAGATTCAAAACTTAAATTTGTAAATCAATCTATGTAAATAGATCAATGGTGTGGGTTGGAAAACCTAACTTGGGATAAGTTAGGTGGAAATGTAGGTTTTATTAGAAACTGAACTCCTTAATTACTTGTGTCAAATTCTCTTCATCCCTTAATCTCTGCCTTAATTCATTTTTAATTGGCATTAAATTTCATAAGCTACCCTATTCACCACCCCCCCCCCCCCTTCTCCCCTCTCCCCTCTCTAGGGTACTTACAAATAATTTCTCATTTTTAGTGTCTTTTTTTTTTGAATTTTTATATATTTTAAAATTTAAAATATATGTTAAATTATCTTTTATATTTCTTTATGAAATTTTAAATAATTAAGAATATTTTATTAATAACGAAGTATTGAATCTTTCACTTATTTCTATTATCAAATTGGAGTGAAATTAATATCAAGAATAATTTCATTAGTTATCAATAATAGATTTTGCTTTTTAGTATTTTTTTAAAATTTCATATTTTTATATTTTCTTAATTTTAAAATATATGTTAAATTACGAATTGTAATTTTTATAAAATAAATGTTAGGGTTCTATATATAAAAATTATTCCAATAATTTTAATAAAATTTAAATTTTTTAATTAAAATTATTTAAATATTTTATATTGGGGTTTATTTTGTAAGTTTTTTTTATATAAAATTGGAGAAAGAAACATCAGGTGGTGCACCAAGACATCCTAACTAGGATAGCACCTCTTTAGCACCAACATCACTTGAATCTTTCATCCTTATTATTAAATAAAAATTAAAAGAATACAATGTAACATCAACAGCCAACTCGGGCAAGAAAACAAAGAGAACAGCTAACAAAATCTAAAATTCTCTCTACCCATAGCATCATGAACCATGGCTTCATGAATTTCCTTAGGATAAGAATCCGACCATTGAATTAATGGAAGATGAATACCAAGAACGAAAAGATGGTCTGCAACACAATTGCCTTCTCTTAAAATGTGACTGATATGAACATTGAGGTTTTCTAAAGAATGTAAACAAACCTCACAGTCCTTACGAAAATGCCATGGGACAGAAGCACTTCGATGTTGAACTAAGTGAACAACCAATGTAGAATCACATTCTAACCAGAACTTAACAAAGGCATAGTCACTGTTTTCTTCATTGCAATAATTACAGCTAAAATCTCAGCTTCAAAAGCATAAGAAGAACCTAGAGGAGCTGCAAAAGAAGCAATTGCACGCCCCTCATAATTACGGAAGACACCACCAGCCCCAGCCAAACCCGGAGCACCATGAGCTGCACTATTGGTGTTGATTTTAAACCAGATGACTAGAGGTTTTAACCATGAGACTGAAACCATTAGAGGAGATTTTCTCGGTATACCATATATATGAAGTCTTCGAAGAATAAAAAAATCATCAATAGAATTTCTCATATTACCCACTTTAAAGTGCTCAGTCTCTTTAATATCTTTGCAAATCAAATGAAGAGCATTAGAAATAGTAACAAATCTGTCATGAAAAAGAACTTAGTTCATATCAAACCAAATACAATGAATAACAGTAAGAACTCTCGCTCTTCATAAAGTGACCAGCTGAGAAGAGAATGTCTAAGACCAAATAGACTTGAAAAGAGAAGCAAAGTCAGTAGGAATGGTCAGATGAACATTGAATAAACTACCCAAAGCATGCAGCAAGGAAACTAAAAAGCGACATTGAGTAAAGATGTGATCAATAGTTTCTGAAGCTTTCGCACATAAATGACACCGAGAAACCAATACCAAACCTCTATTATATAAAATGTTATGAGTAGGAAGAGTAGCATGACTTGCTCTTCATGCCAGCAAAAAGTGAACGGTAGGTAGATAGTGGTGCCAAAGTTCCATTCCCCAAGCAACTTTTGACCAATTAGGATGATAGAATTGATAAAAGGCTTTGCAAGAAATTAATTCATTCTTAGAGGGATGAAAGACAAAAGCGTCATCACCAGAATAAGAAAAAACTACATTATCAATATCAACACAAATTAATGGGTAAGCCATTCGAAAATCTCGTGAAAAATGCCAAGAATTATGAAAGTAAAGATCAGAAATTCGAGACTTTAATTGCTTCCTAAAAGAAGGAGGGATGCCAATTTTATCAGAAATAGTGTAAACCAGCCAGTTGTCATTCCAAAAATACAACTTGGAATGCTTAGAAACCATCCATTGAGAGTTGTTTTGGATATCATGAAAGCAATGCTTTATCGAATTCCAAACTGAAGAAAAAATATGAGAAGGCCTAGCCATATTTGCAGCATTTAGATATCTTGAGCAAAAGAAAGAAAAAATAAAATCTTGGCTACAATGCACTTTCCAAGCTAATTTGCAAAGCATAGAAGAATTAATATGGTGAATACGTTTCAATCCAAGACCACCCTCCTCCTTGGGAGCACAACAAATGTCCCACTTCACCATAACAAGCTTATTATCAGTGATGAAACAAGTCCAAATAAAATTACGAATGGACTTTTTCAAAATTTTAAGTATTAAAACAGGCCATTTATAAATCATAAAAGAATGCAAGAAGAACCATAGATTACCGAATTCACCAAAGACACTCTACCAGCCATTGAAAGGAGTTTACCCGTCCAAGCATCAAACTTTGATAAAACCTTATCTGCCAAACCTTGTAACCAGCATTTTTTTGGAGAGCCTTGAAAAAGAGGAACACCCAAGTAATTAAACGAAAAAGACACCTTCTTCATACCCATAATACCACTAATCAAATTGGCTATATGAGAAGTAACCGAGCTACCAAAGTAAACATTGGATTTGCTCCAATTAACTTTTTGACCTGAAATAACACCATAAGACTCAAAAACACTAGTGAGCTTATGAATATTAGCTTGAGAAGCATGACAAAAAATTAAAATGCCATCCATATAGAGAAAGTGTCAGGGACACTGTACTCTAGCTCTAGCATACATAGGAACCAAAGAAGAGTCCCCAAAAAGCTGAAGAAGATGTCAATTCAAATAATCTTCTGCTAGATAAAATAGAAGTGGATAAAGAGGATCACCTTGTCTAACCCCATGAGAACAAGCAAAGTAGCCTTTAGGAGATCTATTAATCATAATGGAAATACGAGCTGAACGAAAAATAGCCAAAACCCAATTATAAAACTTATCCGAGAAACCAAAACTTTGAAGAATAACAAGTAGAAAATCCCAATCTATGGAATCAAAAGCTTTGCGAATGTCAATCTTCATTGCCATGTTACCGCCAACACATTTCATATTAAGAATAGTTACATTTTCAGAAGCTGCTGCAATACAATCTTCAATATGACGGCCTTTTATGAAACCAAACTGAGGAGGAGCGATAATCTCATTAATAAAAGTCACCAGTCTAGTATCTAAAATTTTAGTAATAATTATGAACACAAAATTACTAAGAATTATTGGCCTGAAATTGTCAACTGAATTTGTATCTTGAATTTTTAGGATTAAAATCATAAAACTGGAGTTTAAACCATTCACAATATATCCTGAAAGAAAAAAACTTTGAACTGCTTCATAGAAATTCCTTCCAACAATAGTCCAATAATGCCTGAAAAATAAGCCAGTGAAGCCATCAGGACCTAGCGCACTATGAGGATCCAAGTCAAAAGCAACCTCCTTTAGGCACTTTGTATAGAACCATATTCTGATCATCTAAAACCAACTGAGGAATAACTGAAGACACTGAAGAAAAAACTTTTTGCAAATTATCAGCTGTAAATAAGCTAAAGAAATAATCAATAATATGTTGCTCAATAACATTTTTATCCAAAACCATAGAACCATCAATGTTCAGACTATGAATACTAAACTAAGGTCTTCTATGTGCCAAAAGACCATAGCAAAACTTAGTATTTCTATCCCCATCAAGCAACCATTTAAGGTGGCATTTGTCTTTAAGAAGATCTTCTTGATTTTGAAGATGAGAAAACAAAGCGTGATTAGCAGCCAAACTCTCTGGCATGAAGATCTTCAATAAAACATGAGATTTCAATCTCAGATTGAACTTGAATCAATTCTTGTTGAGCAACAATACTAGAAGTATCAAGACATCCAAAAATTTCTTTGTTCCAAGATCATAAAAATCCCTTAAGTAACTTGAGCTTTTGTATTAGCACAAACATAGGGTGTCCCATAATGGATTGAGATTTCCAAAAATTTTCAACTGCATAATAGAAATTATCATGATTAATCCATATAGAAAGAAATTTTAAAGGCCTCTAAATATGAGTATTACTGTATTAACATGCTTGCAACTTAAGAGAATCAGATTATGATAAGACTGATGGCACGCTAGAGCTGTACACTCAATAAAATTCCAATTCTAAAGAGAAGAAGAATTATAAAATACTCTATCCAACATAATATCAACTCTATCAGTACCTCATCTATTATTAGTTCAAGTGAAAAATGGATCTTTTGTATCGAGACAAATCAATTGATAATCCTCAGCTGCTTTGATAAATTCAAGACAAGACCGGCGAGCTGGAGGCAATCCCGTTTTTTCATGGGCGCCAAAACAAGTGTTGAAGTCACCGAGAACAAACTAGTTCGAAGAAATAAGGCTGGAAATATGAGAAATTTCCTGCCATAAAAGACGCCAACTAGAGGATAAAACATTAGCATAAACATAGGAAATAGTGGTCAAATCATTCCCTACTAAAAATTGCACTATGATTTACTGATCCAAGCTAGCTAACAGAGAGACATTACTAGCTCCCAATCTATCAAGGACTAGAGCCCAAATAGAAGGCAATGAAAGATAATTTTGAGCAAGAAAAGACATCTTTCGACTGCACCAAAAACTAGAAGAAATAGTATCAAAAATAACCTTTGGTTCAAAGAGACATAAAATATCAGGTGAATATGATTTGCAAAAATTAAAAAAGGACCGTTGACTAAGGCTATTATCAATCCCTCTGCAATTCCAATATAATACATTCATTGGGATATTTATTTATGAGACCGAGTGATCGGTCTATTACCGGTCAACACTACTGAAACTGAAGGCTTCTTTTGCTTCTTCTTGTTCGAAACTGTAATCCATGGTTGCTCATGTTTAGTTTGATCCTGTTCATTTTGATATGCCTAAGACTGTGTACTCACAGCTTGCATCTCAAAAAGAGTGTCATTATTCAATTTTGCTTAAGAAGCCAAAGGAGAAGTGACTGAATCCTTTTCCAAATCATTCGGAATATTATCAGCATCATTATCCTTCGAATTAGAGTTCTTAGATTTTTCAAAATAGCTCTGTCAGGAACAACCAAATCTTCAATTAATGGCATGTTTGTTGTAACTTCATGTAGCGTTGCAAAAGCATTTGCGACTAGAACCTCATCAGGTGCACTATATTTGGGTTTCTAAATCTTTTGAATTCTTGACCTTCCTCTATTCTGTTTAGAAGCAGGACCGTCTTTTCTTTCTGAAGGCTGAGGTTTATTTAATCGATAAAGTGTTGTATTATGCCCAATTGAGTGACATATTGTGCAGAATTGTGGTAGATTTTCGAAACTTGCATCAATGTCAAGTAAAGAACCTTCACATTCTAATACAATTTAATACTGAAGTGGTTGGGAAAGATCAATATCAATTAACACTCGAGCAAAATGTCCATAATCCCCTTCAAGAGTTGCTTTGTCTATTTGTATTGGGACACCAATATTACGAGAGACATCAATCAGAATTTGAGGATCCCATAATTCTCATGGTAATTTTTAATAAAATCAAGTCCAAATTTGCGTAATTGAAGTTTTTTCTTTAAAAGGATTGAAACCAGGACTCCATCACTGAAGATGTAAAATACCAGGCTTCAATGATAATGAACCTCTTCCCTAAAAAATTTCCTTATCACTAGCAGAGTTTAACAACACTTGATAAAAACCTCGGCCTAATGAAATAAGCCGCCAATGTTTCAGACCCCATAGAGTTGTGAGCTTTTCCTTCAATTTCGGCAAGGTCCATGGTGTATCTCCTTTGTTTAGGACCACTCTAGCGATAAGAGAATGCTGACATAAAGTTAATCGCTTACGATAAACATCAGAGTTTATTTTTGACAGCCTGATACATTCCTGATTTAGGGATTGTAGGCATGAAAATGTTCAAAGGTGTAACCACATCGACATAAGATTTAGGAGTGGGAGCTTCAGCAACAAAGCTGTAATTTGGTTTTGCATGGGTGGTAGTCGGACGTAAGAATCCATTAAAGGCAAAAAGAGCAGCATGACTAAGATAATTATTATCTGGTGGATGGCCGGAATCAGAACTTGCCGTCGGTATAATGACGGCGCTAGGTTTTATCAAATGTTTTGAGTTCTCAGTTGGTTCATTTATTTTGTAAGTTTAATATAGGTTAGGATTCTATATGTAATTACTCAAATTCAGTCAACACTTGCAGGTCCCACTAACAAACATGTCAGCTATCCGTTAAAGAAATTTTAATGGAGGGTTAATTTTGTAAATTTTTAAAAGGTTGTGGGTAAAATTGACAATAAAATTAAATTATAGTATTATTTGCAAGTGGTATAAAAGGTTAGAATTTTTTATGTAATTTTTCCATAATTTTCTTACTAAAAATCCATGTTATTTTAACATTATATCATATATTTTTAATAATATTACTAAGTACTAAAAATGCAAGTAAAATCAAACCATAGACCCTTAAATGTTACCAAATATACCAGTCTTTAAGTGACAAAGCGTCTAATCATATGGCATTTTATTATACTTTTCCCTTTAATTTAGAACTGTGAGTTCACAGTTTCACAAAAGGTAGAACTAGACTGAATTAGTCTCTTCCTCAATTTTGGGCTGATTCCAAACCAGCCAATACTAGTTCATAATTCAGTTTGGCCAGCTCCAGTTTATAATTCCAGTTTAGTCAATTATTTTTTCTTTTCCAGTTCGAAACTAATTCCGGTTTCATCTGGAGAGAACCGGTCCTCCCTGATTTCGAACCAATTTAAGACTAATGCTGAATTTAACTGATTTTGATCTTAAATTTAATCGGATCAATTTTAGTCCGATTTTCAATCCAAACCATGGCGAGGCCTATATTTAGGTCATAGACTGATAGGTGTTTGAATTGGTTGTTCAAAACTAGCAATTCAACAAAGCTCCATCACCCAACACCAAAAATTTTTACTCCTTTCTTATGCAACTCTTGGCATACAATATTTTTGTGATTAATTCAATGTGTGTACACATAATTTTTGATTAATACAATGTAAGTACGTGTTTGTATGCTTATGCGTGCATATAATTTAGGATTTTTAAAAAAAATTTAATAAAATTTCATTTAACCGATTAAAAAACTACAAATTAAATACAAAGATAAATCAAATAAAATTTACTCTTTCACTATTAGAGAATATTTCATTCAAAATATTACAAACTGGAGAACAATGACATGATTAGAAACATCCTCTTTGGCACACATGAACAAATCCTTTTTGTCTCGAAACATCACATAGATACAATCAAGGAGCAAAATCAGAGCAGAATTTGACTTTTTTTTTCAAATTTCCACCAATATTTGATCATCAATATCATGATCCACCAATATACAATTCAATTGGACAAATCAAATGATTCTTAATAATCAATAAAATTAAAAATAAAAGCAGAGCATATGGGTGTACTTGTATGTAATATACCCATTTTTTGTACTATTACATACAAATATTTTGCAAATAACCACTAGTTCATGCCCTTTCCATTATGCCCTTTTTATTTTCACCAAAAATTGCTTAAAATAACACTAATAATGCTAATCAATTATCATATACTAATTATTAACCATTAGACTGATATTAGTTACCAGCTTCTAATTATTGGCCCACAGTGGTAAGAACCGCGGGATGCTACTACAAAGGTTTCAGAGTTTACTGAAATCCCTGTTGTTGAAGTACAAGAAGGTCTCTTTACCAGAAGCTGTGGCTGTAGGCACTGCAGAAAAACCAACATAGTCCCTCTCTGATTTAGTTTTGCATATTTCAGCCACATACTTGAAGAGTGGGGAGTTTTTGTTATATGGTTGGTTCACATACTCCTCAATTGATATCCACTGATGAAAAAAAAAATGAAAAGATTCAATTAATATGCTGTGTTGAGTCCTAATTTTTCATGGCTTATCTTGGTTTCAGAATTGAGGATTTAGTCCAAATTTAAAGGAAAAGTATACTTAAGTTATCATGGTAAATCCCATGACATATACAGGAATACACTATCGCGGTATTAGGACTTGTCATTATTTATCATACAACAAGATACCTGGGCTACTTCAATCTCTGATTCTTGCATCTGGATGTCAAAGGAGAGAGGTCGTAACATGCAAATGAAAAACAAATCTGATTTGCCAAAAAAAGACCGGTGGCTTTGCCTGTGGATGGAGAATGAAAAGGGAGATCATGAATAGATCAAAATTTAAGGGAACACAAGATAATTAGGAACATAGAGCTTTTGTCAATAATATACAGTGATGGATTCATGAACTGATGTTGTAGCATGAATTCAAATGGAAGAAAACTAACATTTTGATGTAGAAAGTTTATAAGATAATTGCATACCTGAATGCTAAAACTTCAATAAACTCAGCATTAATCTGATAGAAAATAAATATTACATATATTAGCTTTTCAATGGCTTCTAAGAATCTAAAGATAGGTAACAAGTCATACTCATTTTATCAATCTAGGGAGTAAAGATATAACATACTCCAGTTTCTTCCTTAACTTCTCGAACTGCAGCTTTACAGATGCCCTCACCCTGTGGATGAAAATTTTTAATTTATTGAAGAGAACATCATAAAGCACAATGATGCTATGCTCCTATTATGCTCACCTCATTGACTACCCCGGTAGGTATCTTCCACACTCCTGTACCTTTGAATACACCACTCTTCTCCTGAACTACAAGCATCTATCAAAAAGAACTACCAATTTTAAAGAATTTCAAAATAACCAAACCACAACAGCATAAATAGAATTGCCGAATAGAAGGCAGATGAGCTTAACCCACAGGTCACGGTTGCATAAGAAATAATAGGCACAAAAACATAGAATGGATTTCTATCAAGAAGTAAAAGAGTCCATAAAAAAAATGGCGTGGGCAAATGCTATTCTATACAATAGCTATTAACAACTATTAAAATGATGAAGTTGAAATTCAATAACAAGAACTACGAGTACCTCTCTTTTGTTATTCACTATAAAAGCTCCAATACCCACTCGATGTGAAGCATTTATTGGAAGAGTATCAGGGGTACTAGGTAGCCAATTCACCAACATGAAGTAATCTGGTTCAGCATGATGATACCTAAATCCAGCCTGCACAATTACCAGAACATTAATGATGAACCAACTACCATTTTGTAACTATCTACTCTGTGTAAGTTTATCCCCTTTTCTGGGTAAGAAGCTGAGTCTGGCAAATAGGTAACATAAGCTGGTAGAACTAAAATATATGTTATATTGATGCATTTTAATTACCTGAACTGCAGGATCAACCAAATTAGAAAGTTTAATCGGCAATTTGATCCAAACACCTTTCTTCCCCTAAAGGAAATACATAATGAAATCAGATTTATAATTCAATTTCAACTAGGTATAGGACCAAGAATTAGATAGATGATTGGAAAGTACCTGATGCCTCCATTGTGACATAGAAGCTCTAAGTAAAGAAGCAAAAATCTCAACATCTATATTTTCCTTCATTTCTACTATGACTCCTCCATAAAAATCATCGACTGCATCAAGCAATCCAACCTGCTCAACTTCATTTTCAGGAACTGTCTCCTTCTTAATAGATATCGAACTTTTTGTGGACATTTTCCTGATCAACAATGAAGTTTTACTGTTGTAACCTAGATGAATTAGACATCACCATTCAACTTTCAACAAGCTCCATACACAACAACCCAAATTCACTATCTCAAAATTTTAGATTTTTTTTTTCAAAAAAAAGGTGGAAACCAGAAAAGGGTCCTTCTCATTTTCTAACATATCTACAAAGAAAGCATCTTATCCCACACAATATTTCCAACCATTAGAAACCAACATGGAACCTATTGCTAACATTCTCAATGACATTTGGCAGTTCATTTGCTAACTAAAAGAAGGGAACAACATTGTTAAAAACTCCAAATTTAGACATATATTTTAGATTATCCTGAGGCATTAGATATCAAATTCAAAAAAAATTAAAACTAAACCAATTCCATCACTTTTTACCCATTTATCACCAAATCCCAAACAAAAGTTCCATCACATCTACATGGCATTAGAAACCAATCATAACATAACCAATGCAAATAATAATTAATCAATAGCATAGCTCCATCAAATGGGTACCCAAAAATCACATGTCCAGTATAAAATAAATACCTTTAGCAAGACCAAGCGAAGGAAATGATAAAGACCCAAGAAAGTGATTCTTTGAAAGTGATGAACAAGCAAAGGAAGAAGAAGATGGCGGAGGAGGTATTGGGTCTACAACAAAGTGTATGAAAAAGGGCATACCAATCTTGAATATGTGATTCAGTATGTAATTACAATGAATAAATCTCTGCATATATTCCTTGTTATTTTATAGTTTCTTTGGGTTGTTGGGAACTACTTGGATTAAAATGAACAAAAGCAAAGAATTAGCCCTCAGGGTGTTCTTGAAAATGGATTTGAGACCTGACTCAGCTCATTCCAATAATACTATCAATTTGATTAGTGGGTTCTTACTTTTCTCGTCAAATCGACGAAGCAACTATATATATGTCAAATGATTGGGTCTTCAATAGGGATGGGAAGGACGACTAAAGATTCTGTAGTAATTTTTCTTTATCCTCTTTTCTCAAATGTTCAAAAATCTGTTGGGGTAAAATTTTATAATTTTGTTATTTTTTCACTATAAGTTCCTGATATATAACTATATTAACATTTACATCCCCCTGTTCCAAAATTTTTTTAATATATACTGGTTCGAAATGTTGATCTACATGCCTTGAAAGGCAAATGTACCACTAACCCACTCAATGTTGAGCCCAAGAAAAAAAAAAAAGCTCCCCAATATCATATTTCATCAAAGAAAAATTCAAATTCACAGCTATAATGTATTCTTTTTTGGACAAACAGCTATAATGTATTCTAAAAATAAAAGTAATAACCTCATTTAAAAAAAATAAGGCCACAGATGTGAAAAAAATATTAGTTTTTTTTTTTTTTTATCATTAGAGTACAAGTGGTTTAATTTTCTTCCACAATGGGAGAGTAAGAAGGGACAGAGGTCAAATTCTACACTTCATATTTGACATCCACACTTTTTACCACTTGGTTAATCATGAGGAAATATTAGTAAATTTTTTAAAATTGAAAAAAAAATAGTAATAATTTAAATTTAAAAATATTAGTTATAATTTAAATATTAAATACTCATGGGGAATATTGAAAATAAATATTAGTTATACTTTAAATTCAAATTAAAATTTTTTATTTGATAACTATGTAAATTTGTATTGTTTCAAAAAAACAAATATGTAAATTTATATTTTATCTGAATTTCAATATGCAATTTTTTTTCTATTTAGTCAGTTTCTCAATATGTTTTTTTTTTAATATTTCAGTCTCTAAACTTTAATATATACACACACATACAAAGGGGCAGACAAAATTACGAAAAGATTTTTACTCGATATTATACAAAAATTTTATAATTTAATATAATACTAAAAAAAATTAAATAAAATTAATTAAAATATAATTCTAATTTAATTGAAAGTATATTTCAATTCTAATTAGGTTAACTTCTATTTTATTTTTAATAATTAAATTATTTAAAATTTAATTATAATTTGATTGATTAGTTAGTTTAATTTTTATTTTATCTATAATAAAAATTAAATTAATTAATATTTTAATAGTAATTTTATTTTATATATATATATATATATATATATATATATATATATATATATATATATATATATATATATATATATATTCTATTTTAATTGGTGCTACTTATAGTTTATCTAATATAAATCAAGTTTGATAACATAATATTGTAAGTCTTACTAAATTAAATTTAATAAGTAAATAATTGAAATCAAAGAGTGTTATGTAATTGTTCAAATTAAAAATTTATTAAAATTGTAATAAGTTACTATGTTATAATAGAACACTATTAAGATTGAAAAATTATATTTTCATATAAATAAAAGAATACTCTTATTATTTTTAAAAATTTATTAGATTAAATTTTAGTAAGTAAATAATTAAAATTTAATTAATTAAAAATCTTTTATTTATCTTATATCTATAATCATATTTTAAAAAATAGAACACATAATTTGTTTGACAATAGTATTTATGTTATATAAGACTAGTAGTATAATAATTGGTTTTAGATATTTTTATACAATTTAATAAAAAAGATTTAAAATTAAATTAATTTGATTTTTATCATTTAATTATAAGCTGAAATTAAAAAATTACATTAAATTACTTTTTGAGTAAATAAAAATATTAATATTAAAAACATTGAAGAAACAAAGTGTCATTGTTCAAATAAAAAAAATTTACTAAAATTATAATAAATTATAGGTTTAATGAGGTTGTAATATTTAAATTGTTATATAAAGAAAATATAACTTTTTATTATTTTTAAAATTTTTTATTAAAAATATAACTAATGATTTCTTATTATTTTATGATTAATCATGGCCATATTATTTTTTATATAAAATTAATTTTAGAATTGAGAAAAATATTGAAGAAATATCGTATAACTAATTAAATAAAAGATTTTATCAAAATTGCAATAAATTATAAGTAAAATGTTATAATTCATTATATTATTAAAATGTTATACAAATAAATAACATTTTTATTATTTTTAAAAAACAAATTTATTAATCGTATAGAAAAGTATATGTTTAATATAGTGGTTGTGTACTAGTATTTGTAAAATTAATTTAGACAATTTAACATAATTTAACTAGTGTCATGACGCTCAAACTTGACGAAATAACCAATTCAAATGCTTCTTCACATGAATCAATATCTAATTAATTAATCTAAAGTATATCCATGGACAAACTCGAGCATTTCGACAAATAAACATACATATGCATGGAAAGTATCGGTGGAGACAATCATCGATTTCAAAGAGATATATAACAATTCTGGACAACAGATCCCATATGCATATAACAAAAACATATATAGAACATACACATATATATATATATAGAGAGAGAGAGAAAGGAGAAGAGGAAGCATTGCATGCATACCTTGTTGGGTTTGCAGGATGAGACGGATGGGCGGTAGAGTAAAAGCTAGCAATATTATGTTACAGATTTCTTAGAAGACATGCAATGTTTTTTTTTTTTTAACATAGAAGACATGCAATGTTATGTATTTATAGGACAACTGCTGGCCCTTTTTTTCCTTGTTTCTTTCGTAAATGGGAAAACAACTGCCTTGACTTCTAATTTGTTTTTTTTTTTTTCCTAATTAACGTAAAAACCAGGAAATGTTATAATAGAACAATATTGACAAATCAGATCTATTCATTAATGCTGACGGTTCACCATGGTGGGTCCCACATGAGTTAATTTAGCTTAATAATACATACGGTGTTTGTAAAATTTTGTATATTTTATTGGTTTGTCTTCTAAATTTATAAATTAATTAGTCGTAAATTGTATTTTATACAGACTATAATTAAAATATATATTTTAAAATAAATAATTAAATAATTTTAAAAAATTAAAAAACTATAAATTAAGCAAATATGCAAGTATGAGCTTAAAAACTTTATCATAATAATTTTATTTGATTATTTTTTTATTAAGAGTACATATATATTTTTAATAATAATAATAATTATTATTATTATTATTATTAAATAAAGTAGAAAATAGTTGAGAAATTAGAGATTTTTTTATTTTTTCCTTAAATAGAATAGGAGAATGTGTTTTTAGTTGAATAAAAGAGATATATTTTAGGCAGAATGTAGGACACAACTTTTGTTTTGATGGAATAGGAAAATAATGTTTTAAATGTAATAAAATTACAATATTTTAGGAAGAATAGAACATGTGTATTTTGAAATAAGAATTTATTATAAATTTTTTAAGAAAAATAAAAAATTCAATGATTTTACATGTAAACATAGGGACACTTGTTAAATTTTGGAGCCGAGTGATAAATTAATTTTTCAAAAAATATAATTTATAAATACTTTTCAATAAATTTAAATGTTTAAATAATGTGCTTTAAACTTACAAAAACCCTATTTAAATATTTTAAATAGTGTTAAAAAAATTGATAGTTTATTTAAAATAAACTAAAATATCTAAAATACTCAGTTTATAAACATAGAAAGCAATTTGATATATTAGATCTTTAATGTAACTGTATATAAAAATTTCACCATTTGATGTGGATAACTATAGTTGATTAGATTTACACGTATAATGGATATTTATGTTAAATAATAATAAATGTATTATGTATTGTAGAATTTTCTTATTTGTGAAATAAATAAGGTAGAATTTTCCCAGGAACCAATTCTAAAGGATCAGTTCCTGGGAAGTTCGTTTAACTAGTTCAAGGAGATGATACTTAGAATTTTCTTGGATGATCATTGCTGTGTTTCTTCTTTGCTTTCATGGATTATTAGTCGATCTCAGTTGACCCACATATTTTTCTGGGTCAGAGTCAGAGTCAGACACCCACTTACACAGGGCACCAGGATGTTCCTCCCACTTTTCCAGTAGTTTAAAGTAAGTACCTTTGATACATACGTTTGTGTATATATATATATATATATATATTAAATTATCAAATTTATTAAAAATAATATATTCCAAATATATAAAAAAATTTTGAAAATTTTATAATCTATAATCATAATATATGCTCTACTGCGTTAAGTTTTACATATACAAAATTACAAAATCACAAATTTTAAAGAAACAATGATCTAAATCTATCTGAATTTAAATTTAAATTTTTATTAATAATTTATTCATTATACTTTTTGAAATATTCTACTAATATTCAATTTAATTTTAAAAATTAAAATTAAATTTTAACAAATCATTTAAAGATTTTTGTTGCATTTTAAATACCCACAAGCGCACGGTTGTGATTGCAGTGTAAAAGATTATCGTTCCCACAAGGATTGTATATTAAGTACTAATATTTCTACTTATGATCTTATCTAGTAAATCGAATAAAAGTGATTTAGCAATAAAATATAAAGCAAAACAATTGAAACTAATAAAATCAAATAATTAAAGCTTAGAGTCTAGGTCTAGTTTCACTATTCCAAT
>CATIWK010556792.1:0-30053 GCA_949634005.1 Mallotus japonicus
AAGTGAAGATTGATCTATCGATCCATATAGAGGAAGAAAATACATTGGTGAAAGATAAAGGAGAGAGTCATAATTGTAAAAAATAGATTTAAGGGAAGGAAAGATTGGATATGAAAGAGTGAAAGGAGACACACAAAGAAACTAAGGGCCGACCGCTAATGGGAAACAAAAAGGAAATATATGATTTAGGGTTGAACATCAAATTAAAAGTTTTTGGCAAAAGTACGTAGTTTTGGTAAAGTTCTATTAGTTCATTTAACATTAAACTTGTACTTTATTTAATAATAATTCAAATCAATATAATATTAATTTAATACTAAATTAATAGTATATAATATTTACTTAACATTTATTTAATTAAATTATATTTAGTTGATATTAATTTACATCAATTATTGTGAATATGTAATTTCTATTATACTTAATAATTTACTTAAGGGTTATTTGCAAAAAAAAATCATGACTTTTAGTGGTTTTTGCAATTTTAACCAAACATTTCAATTTTGACAAAATAAAACACTAATTTACAATCTTTGGCAATTCAAATCACCGATCACAATTCCGGTTAACTTCTGCCTGCCTGTCAGGCCATTGTTGGGTCTACCTTCCACACTTGACCTTTCACTAGAGTTTGTTGTGTGTTTGTTAACCCAACAATGGCCTGACAGGCAGGCAGAAGTTAACCAGAATTGTGATCGGTGATTTGAATTGCCAAATATTGTAAATTAGTGTTTTATTTTGCCAAAATTGAAATGTTTGGTTAAAATTGCAAAAACCACTAAAAGTCATGATTTTTTTTACAAATAACCCTTTACTTAATTATTTAAATTGTATTTTCTTAGTACTAAATTAGTGTTGTGTAATTTTTGTCAATATTTACTTTATATTCAAAATTATTATTTTTAATAAAACTTATATTTACTTATATTAATGCTTAATGTTGACACTATTTATACCTTTAAATTGTATAGTGTTATCATATATAGTTTTTTTTTATTACAATTAATAGTTTAAATTATACTTAAATTATATTTACTTAATATTGATATGTTGTTTTAAATTAAGTTACATAGTTTTACTACTAGTAGTACTAATTTTCAAAACTCAGTAATCTATATATATATATATATTAAATGCTGAGATTCAAAGTCATTAAACTAAAAATTTGACAAGTGTCCCTCACTGTAATTAAGCATTCACTCCTAAATGCTTATATGTTGAATTATTAAAATTCACAATATTTTATGTAAAAAATACTACTCCCTCCGTTCCACTTTAACTGTCATATTTTAGAGTTTCACTTAGATTAAAGAAGTGTTATTTGGACATAAATATAAGTAAATAGGACTAAATTGCCCTTATATTGATAAACTCAAAATTTATTTCACATTTTATTTCTTGAATATATGTAAAAAAATTGATGAGTAAAACTAAAATTATAATCCATATTAGAACTACAAATTTGTCATTAATAAATATTGAAAAAAAAAAATACTCCTACTCCCTAAAAGACTTATTCTTGGTATACCAAAAGTATTTTGAAAATATTGAAAAACTAAACAAGTGTAATAAATGTTACTAAGGATAAAATAGGAAAACAAAAAATAATATTTTTTTGGATATACAAAAATGACAGATAAATGAAATTTTATTTTTTTCAAAACATGACAGATAAAAAGGAATGGAGGGAGTAATTAAGAAAAGTAGTGACTACAAATATGTAGAGGACTTTTTCAAGTTCTTAATAAAAAAGAATTAATTTATTTGGAGTTTTTAACTCAAGTTATTGGTCTCACAAATTGTTGGTTCGATAAAAACCTAATTCTATGTGCAACAATAAAGAAGATTTCAAGCATTAGGTTGAAAGGAGAGAGCCATAATGCTATAAGTGGGTGCGATAACAGCACAGAGATAGTAATTTTTTTTTATTATAGACGGAAAATTAGTGCCTAAATGTGTGAAGAATAAGAATTATGGTTCCAAAAGAGAATCCTACATGATCCAAAGTGTCTTAATCTTCCTAATACACTTAATATTCAACAATTAGGTAAATTAATACACTTATTTGAAATTTTTAAGAAGAATATAGAGAGAGAATTAGGTAAATTTAGGGATTCCTACCAATACAATAATTAGAAAAAAAATTAAAAGGAAAAGTTAATGACAAAGTTATGATTTGATTAATCAGGAAATCTGAAATTCTATGATTGATTATTATATTGAATTTTTATCTTTAGTTTGCATTGTTTAATTTAAATTTTATTTTAATTTTCTAGTTTAATCTGATTCATTAGCTTTAGATAAATTAGATTACTTAATTAGCTAGTATTTGATTTGCAAGAGTTCTCTGGGAAATTATACTCTACTCTACTCTTTATTACTTGAGCGATTTGTGCATTTACAATTATAACAACCATCATAGATGACTTTGTTTACAGTCTTTCAACAATTGAATAAAATAGTCATATTCATGTGAAGTGTACTTAAATATGCAATTTAATTTGATAACTACATAATAACTCAATTCTCGAATTGAAAAAAGACCTTTATCATTTTGATTTATCTTGCCTTGTAAAAAAAAATAAAGATTAAATATATGATCTAACAAGAGAAAATCAAATTGGGTTCCAATTTAGTTTAAGGGAGACATAATAAGAAAGGAAAGACATAGCTCTAAACTTTTTATCTATGTTTTTATTTTTTTGACATAATTTTTTATATTTCTTTTAATTACAAATCTATAATGTCCTTTGAGTTACTCATATAATTGAGGCATAACACATCTTTACACCCCTTTTAGTTTCAATTTTTTTTTGACATTACACCCTTATACTAAATTTTTTTAACATTGCATTCCTACACTCATTTTTTTTGACAATGTAACCCCAAACTCTCAATTTCGACCACATTGCGACCTTTTTTTTCTGACCGATGCATTAGCAGAGCTCAACAACTATTCCAAATCAGCTGAAAAGGTCCACATCAAATTCAAATCATCTCTCCACGTTTTCACATCAAGAATACCCCTAATGAGTGTGATAAATCTATCTTGTTTGTACATTATCTCTTTTGTTCATTGTTCTTCGACTAGTTCAATAAATTTACCGGGGAATTTATTGAAATTTACTAATGGTTTTATGGCGAGGTCATTGAATAATGTTGCGAAAAATAACACAAGGGTTAGTCTATCCAGATCTTCTAATTCAATTTAATAAAGCACAAAACTTTCAACTGATTGTCAACATAAAACCCAAAACCTAAAAGTGAAAAGTGAAAAAAATGGTTTTAATCTTCAAACTCGGAGCTATGAAATTTACCCAATGCGGAAATCGGAAGCGCCATTATCGATAACAATTGGGGTTGAAGAAGAGAAAAAATTGTAATTTGATTGTCTCTATATATGTGATATGAATGACATGTCTTTTATTGATATATTATTATTGAAGCTTCATGATGGGTCTTCTTTTTCTTCCTCTTCAAGAATTTAAGAGCTTTGAGAAGGGTTTGTGCTTTTTAGGAACTGAAAGGCTTCTTTTGCTGGTCTGTTTCAATGTAAGTGGCATTGTGTAGACCACGACTATGGTTAGTAGCATAGGTATTGGGCCGATTTGGTTAGTTGATTATGAAATGTCATTTTTGCTCCATTCGTTTTTATTTAATTGTTTTTTTCTATTCTGACTCATATTTAGTTATACACGTGGAAGCTATTTCACAATTCATAGTCGCATTTCACTCCACGTGAACAACACGCTCATGTTTTTTGTTAAAAATGATGCAATGTTAGGGCACAATGTCAAAAAAATTTAGTCTAAGGGTACAATGTCAAAAAAATTGAGAGTACATAGGTGCAAAGATGCGTTATCCCTTTTAGGGCTGTACACGGGACGGAGAAAATACCGAACCGAACAGAAATACCAAACCGAAAGATATTAAAACCGTACCGAACCAACTTAACCAAATTTTGTAACTAATTTGGTACGGTACTGGATATTTATAAAAAACCGAATCGAAATCCGTACCGAACCAAAAACCGAATATAGTACCGAATAATAATAATAATATATATACATGAATAAATAGTAGTGAACTTAGTTATATATTTTCATTATATTATTAAGCAATATATATTACGTAACATATATATAATAATATATGATAAAAATTAATATATATAATTTGCGTTCTCTTTGATTATTCGGTCAAAAAGGCTAAGTTATCCTTTACATTTTATCCAAAGATACTCACTCTTTAGTTAGAAACTTCAATATTAATTTTGTTTTTGACAAAGTAAAGATACTTTATTAATCATTGTTTCAGTGTTTATAAATGCAAAGTATAAGGTTATCTGAATATAAATCTACAATAAAAGGTGATTTTCATCCTAGTTAGCTCCTCATGAATATAAATCTACAATAAAAGATGTGTATAGTTGATATGAAATTAGTAATATTAGCTGTCCAAGTGATAATACACACACACATATACTATAAATCTACAATAAAAGGTTATATGCTATTATAGTTGCTGCTTTCATAGCTCTCTTTTCTGAACTGTTTACTGCATATTTCTCAGATTTTATCTATAGTTCTTGCTGTTCATTCAAGCATTTTTTCCTTGAATTCAGTTTGTTCTTTAGTTTAGTCAGCATATCAGTTTGTTGAATTCATGTTATATATGTTTTTAGTTTTTAGTTATATGAATTAAATTTAAAAACAATAAATGAAAAGTAAATTCAATTATATAGCATATCAAATTTTTAATAATAAATATAAATTCAATTAATAGTATAAATTTGCATAAAATATAATTTTCCGAATTCCCGTTTTGAACTGTATGGTACCGATTAGTTCCGAAAGAACCGAATCTCCGTACCAAACCGTTTCGAAAAATGGTATGGTACTGGTATGGAGATTTTTTAATTTGGTACTGGTACTGGAGATTTGATTTTTGAAATCTCCAAAATTTGATACGGTTCCGGAGATTTTAAATCCCCGGATTCCCCCGTACCGTGTACACCCCTCCCTATAATTGAAATTACGCATAGGGATTTTTAAGAGAGAGAGAAAAAAAAAAGTGTAGGGATTTTCAATGGAATTAAATGAAACTAAGGGATAATAAAAGAACATAGGCATAAGTTTAGGGATGAAGAGGGAAATTAACAGTACACAACGCAAGAAACCTAACATACACTCACATCACACTCCCTCACTGGGCTTGGACTTTGGATCTTTTGATCTCCCGCGCCTCAACTCTTCTACTGTTGGTAACTTTGAACCACAACAAGAAGAAATCCCAAACCACCCAATACCTAAATCCATCGTCCCAATCCAAGTCTGTGGAATTTCATTTTCATGGTTGTTGCTGTTCATTTTCTATAATTTTTGTTGTTGATTATGTTCTGTTGTTGAGTTCCCAAGTTGAGATAGATTCTTCTAGTTGTTGAGTTATGGCGGCAAGGGCTTCCAGGAGGTTACTGAGAGACTGTCTGTACAACAAGATGACAATATGCGGTCATCATCATGTTGGAAGTGTGAGATGTATAAGCTCTTCCGTCCCAGAAAAGCTTCCTAAAATACCTCACTTCTCCAGAAAAGTAGTCGCGCTATATCTATTTATATATATTCTGCTGTATATTCTGAGTATGACTTACTTTCTGTGAATCTAAAAGGTATCTGCACTTGATTTTCAACTGTAGGGTAGGCTGTTGACAGGAGCTACCATTGGACTTGTTATCGCTGGAGGAGCATATGTGAGCACTGTGGATGAAGCCACTTTCTGGTACTTGATTCAAAATCTCTCTTATTTATTTATTCGTATGTGCTTACATTACTTGTAAACTTTAATACTTAGTCATAAGCTATTCATTGCAGTGGTTGGCTTTTCAATGCAACCAAACTTGTGAATCCACTTTTTGCACTCCTTGATGCTGAGGATGCTCATAGACTTGCTGTATCCGCTGCTGCTCGCGGTTGGGTTCCAAGGGAGAAAAGGCCTGACCCATCAATTTTAGGATTAGAGGTCTGGAGAAGGAAGTTCTCGAACCCCTTAGGTCTTGCTGCTGGCTTTGATAAAAATGCTGAAGCTGTTGAAGGCTTGCTTGGTCTGGGTTTTGGCTTTGTAGAGGTTGGCTCTGTTACCCCTATTCCACAAGAGGGCAATCCAAAGCCTCGCATTTTCAGATTGCGCGAGGAAGGGTAAGAATCTCATTGTAGTGTTTTAGGTGTTAAAAAATTTATGAAAATTTAGAACATAAGGTGGTTGGAACCAAAGGTGGACCTAGCATTTTAAGCCAGGGGGCAAAGTTCTAAATTTTTTTCTCAAACAAAAAATTATACATGTATTAAATTTATTTTATAGGAATTTTTTTTGGAGGGGTAAAAAAGTATAAATTTTAAGGGTGTTAATATAATTTAATTGGCCCAGAGAGAGAAGGGAGAGAAGGAGGAGGAGGGAGGGGGGCATGGGCCCTCCTTGCCTCCTTCCTGGTTCCGCCAATGGTTGGAACTGTTAGATTGGTTTCTTTTTTTTTTTTTTCCCTTTTTAATCTATACAACTGTTTTACACTGATTTTTATGGTAGTCTGTTCTATTTTGTTCAGTGCAATTATCAATCGCTGTGGCTTCAACAGCGAAGGCATTGTTGCTGTTGCAAAGCGATTGGGTGCCCAACATGGAAAGAGGAAGTTGGATGAAACTTCAAGCCCTTCATCTTCTCCAGGTGATGACACCAAACATGGAGGTAAAGCTGGTCCCGGCATTCTTGGGGTTAATCTTGGAAAGAACAAGATGAGTGAAGATGCTGCTTCAGATTATGTACAAGGGGTTCATACATTATCCCAGTATGCTGATTACTTGGTAAATATTTCCTTTTCTTAAGAAAAATATGTCTGTATTACCCATTATTTCCTTTCCTTTTTGTTTTTTGTTTCTACATTTATATCAAACATTATACAGTCCTCTTGTGAAAGCTTTGGCATGATAATGTAGGGGCTGGCATAGCCTTTCAGCTTTCCCCCAATTAAGTTTTGGCATGATAATGTAGTGCCAGTTAACAGCCCTTGTATCTTTTCAAACGAGATGATTGAAAAAATGGCTTTATTCTTTGAAATGGAGACTGTATACTTGCTCCATATGCATACTATGTTGATTAAAAGTCATGAGACATGAGACCAATTTCAATTATTGAAGTTTAAGACCATGGAAGATTTGTGTGATTAACACGACTGAAGAAGTTATTGATAAAGGAAGTTCAAGGAAGATTTTTGTTGATATAAGATTGGGGCTAGATTTGATACATTTTAGAAAATGGGACTCAAATATGAATTGTATGCCTTCTTCATCTTCGGATTTGTAGGAGACAGAAGCAAATAAAATAGAATTATTATCCTTGGACTAGTAAGATCTAGGGTTCTTACCAAGAAACCCTTGCATAAAACTAGACTACTGATTAGAATTGCTTCATACAACATATGAACATAGTTACTATAATTCTTATTTAGAGTAAAGAATGTATAATAAAGCATCGCAAGCTTTTTCTTTTCTTTGTCAAAGACTCATATCTATATCCTTGTGTTAAGAAGAAGTACCTTTTTATTTGACTTATATACTATTTAGACTTATGTTAAAACTCCAAATAAAAAAGGAATAATTTTACGGCCTAAAATATGGTTTCCCGACTTCTTTTAGCAAAGCTTGAAATTTGATAATATCATAAACTTCCAATTCCAGGATGAGCATATAAATAATTAATCTGTAGCTGTTTGAATTAAATAATCTCAAATTCATAGCATCTACATCTTGAAAATGACTTCATGAGGTTTCAAATTCCCAACTACTGTCTAGGATCACAACATAAATTTATTTGATCTTTAATCTTGCTTGCCTGAATCTTCTTGATGCTTATTTTAGCTGTACTCACTTGAGAATTTTAGCTTGGAATGCATCAATCAAACAGTTCTAAGCTTGTAGCAACATTGGGATATCCGTGATTGTCTCTGCACATATTGAGCTGCTACCATAATTCAACATTGCATGGTTATTACTGATGTTTGATGCAGTAAATCTCAATTAGACTAGAATTGATTATGGTTGGAACAAAAAAAAAAAAAAAAAATTAGGTTTAAACAAAGCCTCCTTTATTAAGAATTAAAACACAATAAAGAGCTGTCCACCAGTGTTTTTTATAGACTAGCTGTAATAAAGGATTTAATGAAAAGTAACCTAAATATAATAGTGACTAATAAATGACGCTTAAATAAACATGACCTAAATTTCGCTTGAGGCACAAGGTGCACGAGGCACAAACCGCGTGCCTCAGCCCCTGAAAGGCAGGCAATGTCACAAAGCCGCATGCTTCAGCCCCTGAAAGGCGGGCAATGTCACAAAGCTGCATGCCTTAGTGCAGCTTGACCTCCAAGCAAGGTGCAAAAAAAAGGCGCGCCTTTGTGACATTTTACTGTTCTATATGTAATTCTTTTTGTTTTTAAAGTCAATAAACAATATGAGCCATTAATATTGAATTTTAAATGAGCTTATCATGTGCCTATTCATGACTAATCAACTCAAAAAGGGGAAAAAAAAAAAAGAAAAGTAAAAATTATTTCTGTTATTTATGAAGGCAAGAGTAGCAGTTTATGATCCAAACACTACCATCTAGCCATGTGGTTCTCTACTCTCCCTCCCTTCCTTGGCTAAATCTATTCTTTTCTCTTCCTCTCATTTATTTCTTTTGTATCTTTACTATTTTCACCTCACAACTCTTTTTTTTTCTTTTCTTTTTCCATGATACAATTTTGCTGCTGCATTCTAATTAATTGTTAGCTAAATCATTCTATTTTGCCTTTTTTAGTCTTAATATTATTATATATGGTTATTTATTATACAAGCTTTGTTGTCTTGGTCCTTTTAATTTTTATTTATTTTTTTGAGTTTTTGCTCTTCATGTTGCAAAGGTGTGTGTGTGAGCCTTGTGCATAGGCTGCAGATTCCCTTAACGCCTTGATGCGCCATATAGCTAAACTATGGACCCAAACAATATTAACTAAGAAACTGAAAAGAAACTTAAAGTAAATCAAATGACAAAAATTGAATGGATCCTCCTGCATCAATCTCCTTGGGTAAGAAAAAACTTAGCTCTAATGAATAGCTTTTTAACACAATTCATTCTTGTGCTCTTTGTTGAAAAAACTTTTCATTATATTGAAAGGTGAAAAGGCTCATTTTTGCCTCAAATGTTTATAGTGAGAAGCAGATCTGCCCTCAAAGAAATTTTTGGCTCATTTAAGCACAAACATTTGAAAAATCAACTATTTGAGCCTCTCATTCTGGCGGGAGTTTTAGTTGAACTTTTAACCTGCTAACATGGCAATGTTGTAGGTCCCATTCAATTATTGTATACAAATTAAATTTTTTTTTTTTTTTTAATAATCTTTTCGATCGAACTTTTAACCTGCTAATGTGGCTTTTGCCTCTGTCAGATGTCAAAGAATCATGTTGTGTTTTCACTAAGTTGACATTATATATACTTTTTTTGTAGGTTATCAATGTCTCGTCACCTAATACTCCTGGATTGCGAATGCTACAGGGAAGAAAACAGTTAAAGGACCTTGTTAAGAAGGTATGAAGAGATAAAGTCTCTTATTATGATACTGGATCAAGTTCTTGACCTTTTTTTTTTTTTTTTAAGGTTCAAGCTGCTTGTGATGAAATGCAATGGGGTGAAGAGGGCCCACCTCCTTTGCTTGTGAAGATTGCACCTGACTTGTCCAAGGAAGATCTTGAAGACATAGCAGCGGTGTGTAAATGCTCTTATTTGATATCTTTTTCTTTACTTCTACATATTGAATTCTTACAGTTCTTTCTGATTATAGGTTGCTGTTGCACTTCGCTTGGATGGACTGGTATCTTTTCTTCCCATCGAAAGCCAGAACTTTTTATCTAGCCGTAAATATTGATAGAAATATTTGTTGCTCTGGAATGAGTGAATATATATATATATATATATATGCTGTTTGCTGGTTTGGTTGGTAGAGAATTTTATACTTCAGTGGGTATTACTTTGATTAGTGATTCCATCTGTCAAAAATTCATATAGCTACAATCTTGTTTTTTTTTCCTTTTCTAATTGATTCTGATTTTGATATATATGGCCTTTGGATAGATTATATCAAATACAACTATATCAAGGCCAGATCCTGTAAGGAAGTACCCGGTGGCTGAGGAGGCTGGCGGTTTAAGCGGCAAACCTTTATTTGATCTATCTACTGATATCTTGAAAGAGATGTACATTTTGACAAGGGTATCCCAATTGCTCCTGTGACATTTCCTTTTTTATTTCTTTATTATTTCTTATAACAAAGTCTTATGCATCAAATTTATTAATTGTCATCTGTATTACAATGGATTGGTTGTTTGTGGTTGGAGTTACTAAAGTCGGTCCATGGTGCCCCTTTGTTGGAAAACATTGTTGTTACTCTGTTGTTCAGGTGCTCATATCTCTTCAAATTTCAATAATTATGGCCTAATTCTTAATGCTACAGTGTAGCCAAAAAATCTGCCTCGCCCTTTTATCTTACCATAACAAAATCCTCTTTATTCTTACTGCCTGTTGCTTATTGTTATTGACAGTAAAGTAGGGGTGAGCAAAAATAACTGAGAACCGAAAACCGAACAGAACCGACCCTATTCCGTTCGGTTCGGTTTTACTTTAATTTTTTAAATTTCGGCTCGGTTCGGTTCTACTCTTAAAAATAGGAATAAACCGAACCGAACCGAACTATTTTATATATATATATATATATATATATATATATATATATATATATATATATATATAAAACCTAATTCTTTTAAATTTCACTAATGTTTCTCTCTTCTCCTATACGCTCTTTTTTTTTTTCGCCCCCTCTTCACCTAATTTCTATATATTGCACTTGTTTTTCCTCAAATTCTTACCTCATTTAGTCCTCAAATCCCTACCTCTTTCAATATTAAACAATTCTTTGAAGGCATGTATATTAATTTTTTTGCTTTGTTTTAAAAATTTTTACTGTTTTTTTAATATGATTTACTTGATGGGTAATTAAATTTATTTTTTTAATATATTATTAATTAATTGCACTTTTGTGTTCTTTGAATTTGATGGGCAATTAAATTTTAAAGATTAGAAAAGCTAAAACTTAGACCATATTGATATTTTTTTTCATTTGCTGCTTATATTTTTCAGAAAATTCTTCATATTTTCGTGTTTGTACTTTGCCATTTTTAAAATTCTTCATGTTTTTGTGTTTGTACTTTGCCATTTTTAAAATTCTTCATTTTTTCATGTTTGTACTTTGCCATTTTTAAAATTTTTCATGGATATTTAATATTTTACTACTTTGTTGTTAATTGTTATGGAATTTTTTTTTTATCATTTGAATTTTTATTTATCTTGAAAAATGTGTACTCTTAACAAGTTTTTTTGGCCTTAATTTAGGTCCAATTTCATTGTATTAAAATTAAGCCCATAAAAACCGAAATTTTAAACCGAACCGAACCAAACTAGTTCGGTTCGGTTCAATTCGGTTTTCAAAAAAAATTATACATAAACCGAACCGAATAATTTTTACTTCGGTTTTGTATATTTTTAAATAAACCAAACCGTGCTCAAGTAAAGGATCTCTGTTACCTCTTCCATGTGGTAAGCAATCCTGTCTATATTACTGCCTAATTCTTAAGATCTGAAAGCATCCAAAAAATCAGCCTTGCTTCTCTTCCCTATAAATATCATGTTTTTAGAGGTGCTACTAGTTCTTGTTTATTTTTATGCAGAAACGTTCAGACACTTATGTATACATATACACACATATTCATTGAGATATAATGCACAGGAGCACAAGTGTTTCCATTGTATTGTCTATTGGATCCATGTTCCAAAGGATTTATGCATTAAGTAATAGATGATGGAATTCAAATTTTAGAATTTTATCTTTTGATTTGGGGTCTTCTTTTTTATTCGGGAAAGTAGATTGTGTGGAGGATTTTGACGTAATTAAAGTATTAGTATCATGTTGACTGCTGAGCACCTGTTTTGATATTTAGCATCATCATTATTAAAATTAATCTTTATTTCCATTTCATATTGGTTTATTGCACACATATGGCATCTTTGTACATTATTAAATAGAATGAAGTCTGAGTTGAATTAAAAATTGATTTGATTCAGATTGTTCCTCTTACATGATTTTTATTTTTCTCTTTCCTTTCCTTGTATCTTCTTTCATCTGCTGTCCCTGGCTATTCTAGCGTCAATTCCTTTGAGGAATTTTGAAAGATGCATATACCTTATCAATAAGGTGGTTAGCCAGGCTGAGTAACATGGGCTCGATCCCCACCCTCTGCGAAATATAGGAATTTAAATCCCCATTGCATCTATTTCTCGTATAGGAGTGATGATGTGTCCCCCTACCCTCTAATATAAAATTAGCCTTGTACTAACATTACCTACTAGCAAAAAGCAAAAAATGTTTGGGCACTTTTTTTGAAAATGGCCATCATATGCTTTAGATTCTTTATATGTTTCCCCTTTTAATGTTTAATGTCTAATTTTCTGAGTAATTTCTTGATAGTTTTTGTTTAATTGGTATCAGGGAAAGATTCCTCTAATAGGCTGTGGGGGCATAAGCAGGTAAATAGATTACATCTTTATCAGTGCCATCACCTAGAAATGAAAATGATTACATTTTTTAAAAATTATTTCTCATTTTCATTAAATTAACTTTGAATCAGCGGTGAGGAGGCATACAAGAAAATTCGAGCTGGAGCAACTCTCATTCAGATTTATACAGCATTTGCTTATGGTGGACCTGCCTTAATTCCTCAAATAAAGGTACTATTCTGAGATGCCTTTGAAATTATGGGGCCCAATGAATACTGTGAGAAAGAACTTAAGAAACCAGATGTGGTATGAATTTAAATTCTGATTATCTGCTGATTAAAAAATGCGTTTGCACTAGGATGAGGGTGCAATGGGGGCACTTGCCGCCATAAACTCTTTGAGAATATTGTGAAAAAAGTTCCTTTTGCCCCAATATTTTTTTTAGTGAAAATTAGTTATTGCCTCCATTCATTCCATTCTTGCTTTATTGTCCCTCCAAATTACTTTCCAGTAGTGTAGGAAAATTTTCATTTGCCTGCATACTCTTTACTTGTTGCCTCATTTGTTCAAAGCTTTAGGTTCTAATTAAAATTATGAGCTTAATATCAAAAGCACCTGCTCAATTTTAGAAGATCGCAAATTGTATATTTATAGATAGAACTCTTTATTGAATCTAATATATTTGAACAACTGAAATTTCTTCTATTGTATTTCTCTCTTCTTTTCATTTTTTTTATGTCCATTGTAATGTTTTAAACATATATTTCTCTTTTTAATTTTTCTGAATTATGATAAATATCAAAAAAGCATTTTAATCAAAAGTTCTATAAATTTGTAGTATATTTAGACATTTGTGTGTATGCTTACAAGCACACCAAAATTGCCCCCACTAATTAAATTTTTCTGGACCCATTACTGGAAATTTTTATCAATTGCATGGCACATCAACATTTAATTAAAAGGCCTTTGACCTAACAGTTTGTTAATGACGAAGTTTATTGATTGATTGTTCATTAGGAAGAAAGGAATTTTTAAAGGATAACAGACAGGACTAAATGCTTGTTCATATGATTGAAAGTTGGGAACTAAAAATGTTAATTTCAAATGAGATTGGCTAAAGGGATTTGGAGGCTAACTTTGAGGGATTCTTAAAACAGTTTCTCTACATGCTATCATAAGATGCCCAAAAATGAAGTAGTTTGTTCAGTTTACTGAGCTATACGTCTGTTTTGTAGGTGGTGAATACCAATAATAAATGAGTAGTTTTGATGTAAGTTTTGGCATAGCGCCCCTAACAAATTCTTATCTTTGGGATGTTACTCATTTAGAAAAAACAAATTGACTTATTTTTACATAGCTTCAGGGTATGGCAAGCTGTAATTTTTGTTTCTATATTAATATATACTAAACTGATACTCCTGGTTTGCGAGAAAACTAATACTCTTTGTACCGTTCCTATAACAGTACTAATAGAATTTCTCTTATAATGTTGTAACAAATGTCTGCAAAATGTTAAAAATGTATATTTTTCATTATATCATGCTAGTATAGTAAATATTAAAATATTCAAAATTATTAAATTAAATTTGTTCTGAAAATTTTAATCGTGTTATCTTTTAGTATTGCTAACCAAAAAAAAAAAAAAGAATTCAGATCATGATATGGCCATGGCAGTATTTGGGTTCAATTTGCTTTACATATAGATGAGGGCTGAAGTGGCAATTCACCTCTTGAACTATCACCTAAAGTGCATTTAACCCCAAAATTAACTTTTTTGGGCTATTTCACCCAAAAGATTCAAATTTGGGCAATTTACCCCAAATTTTGGAGAGTCAAGTACGCATTCCAATTACAGTAAATGAACCATATTACAATTATATATTTTCTTTTTCCTCTCTCTATTGTTTATCCAATTTTATAAAAAAAAAAAATATCTATTAACTATTATCAAAACGATGCATCAAAACCATCTAATTACCATCATCATCGAAAGTGTTGAAGGCTATATTCATCTTATATTTGAAGAAATTACAATCCAAGTAGTCAATGAAGACAACAAATTAGCTTGCAGTTGCTAAATCTGGCTTGAGCAAAGCTCGGGGGTTTCAGTAGATTGACAGGCTTTGAAAACAAATTCTTGCTTTACAAACTGAGAAAGAGTTTGTGAAGAGTTCTTATGAGGGTGGGCTAGCAAAGTAATGGGAGATTGAACAGACAATCATAGAAATGTAAGAGAAAGTTTGCAGTCAGCAGGATGAATTTGGTGCTAACATAGGCATTGAAGTTGATGAGGCTCGGACACTGATGGCATCTGCAGCCTTAAAATCATACTAGGATACATTGGCTCAGTTGTAGGAGAAACAAGTAAATCTATAGTAGAAGTATAAATTGAGAACAAAAGGATATATGATGCCCGTGAGAGTTTGAAGTCTCTCAAGGTTGCTTTGCTACATGATGAGGTCGATTAGGAAAATTCCGAGGCAAATGATAAATCTACAGTTGGAGATATGAACAAAATCATCATCTGACAGCACCACCAAACACACCCACCTGACATCATCAGTAACAAAATCAAAATCAACACTTCTAACAAAATCAACAACAATATATAAAATCAATACAACAATAATACACAAAATCTAAATCAACAGAAAATAAATTCTAAAAGTACCCAATCATCAAAACACTATATCGAGAGGCCTAACACTCATTTATAAAAAAGCACCAAATCCTACCTCTACTAAAAATTTGCTACACTGTAAAACTTCAATTGAGCGTGGTTAAGAGTCAATTAAAAGTTTAAGTATATGAAAACTGATATTATTGGTCTAGTTTAAAATATTAGTGTTGAACTGATCAAACCGAACTATAAATACTCATATAAATTAATAACATTTTAGGAATTCAGTTTGGTTCGGTTTATTTATCTTTTTAACAATCAAACCAAACCAAAAACAAATATTTTATTTCAGTTTTAAAAAAATAAAAAGTGAATAAAATTAATTTATAAATTGAACAGAACCAAACCAGCTGTTCGGTTTTCGGTTATGTTTGCTCACTCCTATTGAGATCATTTATTTATTTATTTTTTACTTGCCGTCTTAAAACATAGAAATCTAAAATAAGGGAAGACTTACCTCAAACTTTCTTATTTCCAACAGAAACAAACTATATAAGTAGAACTTTGCAGTATTCATCTTAGGTTCGTGATAAACTACTGATTAGGGAAATTCAACGCTATTGTATTAACCTCCCCATTTGATAAACAAGCCAACAATCCCCACCCCTCATTTATTTTTGCACACGAGCAATATGGGTTCTTTAACAAATTAAAAATTTTCAACAATCTTGATGTGTTGTCTTTGGAGTTTGCACTAAGGTTTAAATAATGGTGTCATGAACCATTTAGATATCATAATTGATGTAACAGTACCATCGTATCGATTCATATTGCACTGTGTTGGCTGCCACTATTGTATATTTTAAAATACACCTAGCAAAACAATCCAGATTAATAATAAGTGAAGAACAAAGTCCAATATACAATACATTCAATTAACAAGTGCTTAAAAAGGCATAGTCTTCACTTAAGAAACACAAATTACATAAAATTCTTATAAATAAAACACATTTAAGTACTATTAAGTTGATAAACACCTAAAGGGACATTTTTAAGTAAATAAATGACAAACTACTTGAAATTTTTATTTGTTTATTAATTAAGAAGAGGCGAAGAAGAGAAATGTAGTATCGATGTTGGGATATAAAGAAAAAGTTGTGCTATACTGTATAACAGTTTTAGCACAAAATTCAGCATGAATTCATAGGAACCATTGAATTGGGAGGTCTTGCTATGGCTAAAACTATCGTACAAAATATCATTTCTTTTAAATAATTTATGAACATATAGCACAAGATTCATTTACTACACGAAAACCCCTTTATAATTATACACTATATGAGAACCTTTGTATAGTCATAACAAATTTGATCCCAACTTGGACCAGTTATAAATAAGAATAAACTCCACATTACGATAAATTATTATTTTCTTATGTCCATTTAAAAAACTTTCCTACACATATTAATACTAATATTTATGTGTATTTAAATATATATGCTATATTACACTAAAACATCAAATATAATCTAAAATTTTAGACGTTTTGACGATTTTGTATATTTCAACACTATATAGATGTATTTAATTTTTGAAATTAGCTTTATTTCTTTTCTTAACATATACATCTTTGATTAATTGTCTCTATTAATTAATTATGTCAATATAGTACATATTTTAATTTTATACCAATTACAATAAGGATAAATAAGTTGAAATAAAAAATTTTAGTGACTCATAGTAACAAAATTAGTTTGGTCTCTACAGTATGACTATGGAGAAGTTTTAATGTACAAAAAGAAAACGGTAAAAAAGAAAAAGCTGAATGTTATTGCCTCATGCGGCTTACTGCCATACAAGGGACACAGTGCTAATTTGTAAAAGAAAGAAAAAAACACATAGAAAGTAGGAATCCTTCTGCGGCCTACCCCCCCTAAAGGATCTGGACGCTAAGATTCCTTATCGTTTGTTGCCATATTTTATTTTATTTGATGCTAAGATTCCTTTCTATTTCCTGCCCAGTATTGCCTGTCCAAAAAAAAAATCATGATGTTATGGTCAATATGTCATTTAATACCCTGGTTAGTAATAGGTGAACAAAACTGATTTTATCTGACCTGACCATCTATTTATGAATGCATATGAATAGTGCATTTTTTGTATTGATCCAAGGCTTTTGGAAAGCCTCAATTAAACAAAAACAGGAATTTACTTTCATTTGTACCCATCATTTCTTTCATGCTGCAATGGGATTATAGATTTCATGTGGACTTTTTTTGTGATAAAAAAATAAAATCAGACCTTTTTTTTTTGACCTAATTGGTCATGGAGATTTATCAAGAGGATAAATTTTGACAGTAACCTGCTGCTATAACTGACCCGTCCCAGACCCATTTGCTCCGTTTCAATCAGCTGTCCAAGCAGTGTCAGTTGGCTATTTCTTTCACTCAACGAGCTTACCTTGATGAATATACATGCACCCTTTTAAACCGAACCATGAATAGCCTTCTAATGTGCTAGATTTGCCTGAATTGGCACATATCTAAGCTTCAGTGTCTATGTCTCTTTACTTTGCTGCTGGAATTTTGCAACACTCTCGAAGATCTTCATATCCATTGCACATATTTTCTTGATGCCATATATGCGGACAGCCAAAATATGGACTTCTTTTCTGTGTTTGTTTTGGCATATTGATTTAATAGGTGTTTTTCATTTTTTGAATTTGCTACAGGCTGAATTGGCTGGGTGCTTAGAAAGGGATGGTTTCAAGTCCATCCTTGAAGCTGTTGGTGCAGATCATAGATAATGGCATGTGTGTTCTGACTTCAAAGAATTATAGAGAAGACGATGTCTATGCATAGGAAACAAACCATGCAGAAGGTCTTAAGGTTGTCTATTTCATTATAAGGGCAATACGTATTACTGGTTAATACAGTTTGCATTGGCTTCCCCCGTCGAGTTCTATTATACATTTGGCCAGAGAGTAGTTGTTTTAACTTGGTCAAATGTATTTGTTTTTGAAAGGCATTTAGTTGGGAAATTGTGGGAAGACCATGTTAATTTTCGCAGATAAGAATCAATGTGGAATGGTCATTGGTGTATGGGTTAAAGTTGGTTAAGTTGAAAGCAGCGACTGATGTGGCCTTTTTTTGATTGTGCCAAGTGAGAGAGAGTAAATACTGTCATTGAATTTTCACTTGTGAGAACAAGAGTTTTAATTAGCTGATCAAGTGTCCATGTATTTATATAGTCTGACTTCTATTTCCTAACAAGTTCTGAGTCATTCCATTCAGGTAAAACTAAAGGTTAAATGAGAAGAGTACGTTGAAGGACTTGTTCTAGTGTTAATAATTACTGAACTTTCGTGCGGCTGTCAAGTGCCTATTAGAGTTGTTGTACCTTTTGCTCTTAAAACCCAACACAGGCACATGTCTTGGCACTGATGATCTTGTGCGTCTTGGAGAAAGGTTCCTGTTTCAGGAGAATATTTTTGCTGCCATTTCACTATATTTGTAAAATGTTATTAATTAAATTATTAATTATATTTTTAACACTGACTATGAATGATTAAATTGCAGAAAACATCGAAGGTTATGTACTTCTGCAAATAGGCAAAAACGTGTTTTCACACGGTCCTTGTGTAAATAAACTGAGTCTTAGACTATTCTAGTTATATCAGTAAGATTTGGTCAAATCTTAATTGGTGTTATTGAATTGTAAAAATTTGAAAAATTATGTATTGATTTGCCAAATTTTAAAAAATGATTAAATTTAAAAATTGCTGAAATCTGTATGTCTTTTTTTTTTTTATATATATATATATATAAATTTTTATTTTACAATTAACCCTAAAAAACTTGAATAAATTTATCATTTTGGAGCTAATCGTACTGTCATGAAAATGCTAGTAGCTTCTTATCTTAGTCGATAAAGCGATTAATTTGAAGGATATGATTTTGGCAGGTTCAGCGATCAAGTGATCTTTGATCCATTATGGAAATCATTTATAAATTGATAATTGGACCCCTCAAAACTATATCCTTCAAATTGAATTGTTTATCGATAATGACTTATTTTGTCTATAAGTTTACTAGAAAAGAGCAAAATGATTCCTACAAGTATAGGAAGCTACTGGCATTTCTACGCGGTCAGCTTCAATTGATAAATCTATTCAAATTTTTTAGAGTTAACTGCAAGAAAATACACTGATTGTAGCAATTTTTGCATATATAACATATATGAACATATCAAAATGCATTATTTTGACTATTTACAAAAAAAAAAAAAAAAAAAAAAAAAAAAAGCCTTCAAATTTTTTACAATTAAATTTTGACTTATTAATTTGATCTAATTACTTCAAAAATCCTAAATTTAACGAGTTTTAACAGTTTTAGCATGTTGTTTCAACTTTTACTTAAAAAGTTTTAAACTTTACATTTTTTAATAATTTTAATATGTTCTTTTAATATTCATAAAAAAAATCATAAAATACAATTTTAACATATTCTTTTAAAAATTTTGTCAAAAAAATTGTTAAAACTTGTAAATTTTAAGATTTTTTAGGCAATTAGACCAATATTAAATTATATTTGTCCAATCAATTTTTTAACATTTGATAAAAGTATTGTAGTGTTTAATGTTGATAACTTCTTTTAATTAAAAACAATTTACTGAGTTAATAAGAATTTTTTTTTAAAAAAAATAGTATTTCAATTGTTATATGTTTGCAATTACTTATATGAAGCTGAAATGAATTTTTTTAATTAAAATCGTGTTAAAATTATAAAAGGTATAAAATTTACGATTTTAAAGTGAAAAGAGATATTTCAGTGTCATATAAATAATTGCCAACTTATAATACACTAAAATACTATTTTTTTAAATAGTATATTTTGAGGAGAAAATTTTGCTAACTCATTGAATTCTCTTTCTTTTTAAATTAAAAGGTGTTTGATGCTATATCAACATAACATTTTCTCAGATGCTAAATTATTAATTAAACAAATATAGTTTAATGTTGAAATAATTTATTTTGACCTAATTACTTAAAAAATCCTTAACTTTATGAGTTTTGACAATTTTAGCATGTTCTTTCAACTTTTATTCAAAAAATCTTGAACTTTACATATACTAAAATTTTAGTACTTTCTTTAAAAAATTTATAAGAAAACACAAACTTTACAACTTTTAACAATTAATTTCTAAAAAACACAAACTTTACAACTTTTAATAATTTTAGTGTATTCTTTCAAAATTTATCAAGAAAAAAATTCTGTTTCAATAGTAAACTATATTTGTTTAATCAATATTTTAGTATCTGATAAAATGTTATGTGGATATAACACCAAACACTTTTTAATAAAAAAAAAAGAGAGAATTCAATAAGTTAGCAAATACTTTCTTCTTAAAATATACTATAAAATTTTTAATATTTTAATTTATCATAAGTTCGTAATTGTTTATATGATACAGAAATATCTTTTTTACTTTAAGATTGTAAACTTTACACCTTTTAATAATTTTAACATGTTTTTAATTAAAAAAATTCATTTTAGTGTCATATAAGTATTTTCAAATTTATAACAATTTGAAATACTAATTCTAATGCCATATCAACATTAAATACTACAACATTTTATAAGATGTTAAATAATAAGAATATATATATAATATTTTAGTGCTTTATATTTAATAACATAAAATACATACTGTAGGCACTCAGTTTGATTGGCCCACAACGAAAGCCCAATGATGAAGCTACTCGATTTTCGAATGCAAGAGAACTCGAAATCGCCTTTAGAATGAGCCCAAACTCGGCAACAAAGCCTAAATTCCCTTTTAAAAATTCATAACGAGCCCGTCAAACTTAAGCCCAGCAGCCCAGCCCTTGTGGCCTAAAGGCCAGAGCCAAGGCCAAAGAGGCGACGCCTCATCTCTATGGTAGCCGGCCTGAAGAGGTGACGCCTCTTTAACAGGCCATTTGCTGCTGCATTAAATGCAGCTCACCAATGACAGCAAGTAGGTGGACCCCACCTGACCTTGCTTTGCAACAATAGCATGAATAGTTCATTTTTGAGGCAAGAATGGTGGGCTAAAAAGGTGATAGTAATGATGAAAAGAGTAGGGGGGATCAAAGGCTTGAAAAAGCTTAAATAGAGAAAGAGGAGAAGAGAGAGGGGGTTAGCAACCTTTAGCAGAGGAGACCTGAAAATTTTAGAGGAAAAGAAGAGAGAAAAGAGAGAAAACATTTTTGAAGAGGAGGAGGGAGTTTTCCTTAAAGGAAAGAAGGTGTTCTTGCTAGAAAGGCTCATTCTTGAGAAAGAAGTAGGAGCTCTTGCATTTGAAAGGTGTTTCAATCCATAACCAACTTCTGAGGGCTGAGTTAGGAGCATCAAACTTGATTAAATCAGTAAGGGCCCCTTGTTTAAATACTTATGTTTTAAATTTGCATAATCTCTCGCTATTTCCTCATTCGTTTGAAGATATGCTGATATTTGCTTGATATGCTATGATGTGAACTCTTTAACTTACTGGATATAATTATAAATGTGCATGTATTAGCGTTAGATTACGTTTTACTTTTAAATCAAGTAAGTTTCAGGCTATTCGCTCTGTCTAATGAATAGGTGTCGCCTCTTTGACTTTATGGTGAAGAGGCGCCACCTTTTTACATAGAGGTGACGCCTCTACACTAGAAATATCCATGTTTCTTTTATTTTTTTTTTCTCATCATTTCTTTAGATTTATTCCCCTTTTAGGCCTTATATTCATTTCATGACCTTTTTTAAACTCTAATGTATTTGTGAATCTTGAGCTATTTGCACAGGAATGTTGATTTTCTTAGGTCTAACAGGAAATCTTCAAGGCGCTAGTCTGGTAGTCAGAAGAGACGTCACCCCATGGTGAAGAGGCGACGCCTCTTTGATGAGGCGGTCGCCTCTCCACCAGAATGGGGATGGCTTGAGTTTCCATTTTCTACATAACTTCATTTCCTTAGGTATTTTAAGTTATTCATAAATTCCCCTTATGCTATTATCATGATTTTTTTTTGTTCCATTAAATGCATGTTACGTATGGTAGTTGTTTTATGCTATATTTTGTGAAATTAATTTTGTGGATTTCTTTTGTAGGCTCTTCTTTTTGTTTTGTTTTATCGGAGAAATAACCCTTGTCTATCACAAGAATCTGGAGTGACTTTCCAATCATTGGGAATTGATCTCCTTAATTAGTTATTGAGAGAATTTATTATGGTTTATTTCTGGTTTACTTTCGGTTTATTTATTGTTTACTTCACTTTTCCTTGCATGATAAAAGGTTCTAATCATTTCTCCTCCCCCATTTCTTCGCATGCACACTTTATTTCGTAATTTATATCTGTGCTTATTTTGGTATTATTTGTGAGGAATCATCAACTCTGCATGCAATCGGAATTTAATATGAAATTGGACTTAAAAATAACAATAATCTCATTTGGAAGACAATTACAACTCGCGTGGTAATAAGGAAATAATTTGATAATTAAAAATGATAAAATATGAAACACAAACAGAGGCCGATCGAAAGGTTGGGTGGGCATTCCAAAAGCCCATACCCAGTTTCCGAACCAGTTCTCTGAAGACGGCTTTTGGGAACCTCCGTGGGATCCAGTTGCTGTACAGTATGTCCCGAGTTTCATCCGGGTGGCGACTCCATCTCTAATTTAGGCTTTAGCCCATTTTGTATTTCCTAGTGGGCTTTGAGCCCACACAGTGCCGTGGTCGCCAAACACTTGGGCATGCGCTAAACTCCGCCACCTACAGTGGCGACTCCACTGGGGATAAAGAAACTGATTCCAAGTGTTTCATATTTTCTCATTTTCAATTATTATCTTATTTTCTCTGCATTTTGCATTCACTACACATTCTTACATAATGAGCACAAAAGTCCCGAGAAACCCGATAATAGTCATTGCTTTGTTACCTGTGTTTCACTCAAACCTGGTGGTGGGGGATATGATTATTGTCACTTATAGCATGTACTTATCCACGTTGTACGGGCCCTTGAGTGAGGAGACATAATAGAGGTATATAGCTGTGGGAGCCAAAGCCTTATTACTAGAGACTCAGCCTATGTAGTGACTTAGCAATTTCCGCTAGGGTTTTTTCCCCTAATGCATGTGCCTTATGCCATCTAGTGGCCATTTGAATAAAGCCCAAGCCCACTAGTAGTGGGCTATCACTTAGTTGGGCCTTTCATGCCCCCTAAGGCCGATTATGCTTGATTTCTCTTAGTTGGGTCTTTCAAAGCCCACTAAGGTACATTATATTGGACTCTGGCTTTATTCAAATGAATTGCTACTTATTTGTACCATCCCGAGAGTTTTTCTTGCATACGTCAGTTTTGCTATCCCCCATTGATAATCAAAATCCGGACCAAAATCCCTAGGACAGGGAACTCGCCATGAACACGTGTGTGGGAGAAATAAGGGTGGAGGTTATCGTTTAAGATTTTGTGTTTGCTTTTTTATTATATGTAAATAGAATTTTTATTTTCCTTTCTTTAAAAATAAAATAAAAAATGGACCTGCATTTCATGCATACACGTCATGCATAATTCTAACTCGTGGTGGTTTCAGATATAGATCCACATCCGCCTTCTGCCTGGACACGATCCGACACTGGTCGCCTAGTTAGAATGTCGAAAGAAATAGCAACTTCAAGTTTTGATCCTGATGCCTTCAAGGAACAGTTGAAAGCAGAAATAGCTGAGCAAACCCGGGCAATCATGCGAGAAATGTTGACAGAAATAATGGGACCGGCAAAACAGAAACAGCCAATGCCTCAGCCACCACCAATTGACCTCGATGCTGAAATCCCTATAAGACAACAAATAGAGGATGATCAAGAAACTTTATTGACAGAACCTGTAACCCGACAAAACGTGGGCATTTATGAGAATATGGAGCAGTCAGACTGGGCTAAAAACATGAGCAAGACCATGGCTCAAATTCAAATGATGATGAAGGAGAAACGAATTGATGCTCCCATTGATTATACAAGCCTCGACTTGAATGAAAGTGATGATCCTCTTCCTCGAAAGTTCAAGTTCCCGGATATGAAGAAATATTCTAGGACTGATGATCCACATCTGCACCTGAAACAATATGTGATGTACATGAAAGCAACAGAGTTAACCAAAGCTCAGATTGTTAAGCAATTTCCTTTATCACTGGAAGGTGCTTCCATCCGTTGGTACTACGCATTAGAACCACATGTGCAAAAGATTGGAAGGAGTTGTGTGCAGCCTTCATAAAACAATACGGGTTGAATGCTCAAATGGAGGTGTCTCTGAGGGATTTGCAAAATACTAAGCAAAAGTTCAATGAATCTTTTACTGACTATCTAACTAGATGGAGAGGGAAACTAGCGCAGATGAGGCACAGGCCAGCTGAATTCGATCAGTTGATGATAGCAATTGATGGATGTGTTCCATTGCTTTCCAAGAAACTAAGGGACCTCGGGATTCAAAATTTTGAGGAATTGTACAGATTTGGGGTTAAAAAAGAGACTGATTTGGCACAGGAAAATAAATACTTCAGTGGAAGATCTGGGGGTAAAGAGATGGGTGGATCAAGTAACAATGTTCAAATCAATACTATTAGGCAACCTCAGAGGTTATCCAATCTGGGGAGGCCTCTTTCGAAGGTTTTGGAAAAGTTGATGGAGAAGAACCTGTTACAACCCTTACTGCCAAGACAACCTCTACTAAATGCTAACCTGAAACTCTATTGTAAGTGTCATCAAGTCATTGGGCATGACACTGATAACTGTGTCTGTTGAAGTATGAGATCCAAGACTTTATTGATTCAGGCAAGATCACAGACCCAGAAACCAGAAAACCAAACACACAGAATAACCTTTTACCCAACTACCGAAATGTCCCACCACAAAATGCACATGTCCTTATGATCGGTACCGGTTTAATAGAAGAGCAAGTCTTAAGCTCTTTTGTTGACACCATACCCAACCCGCCGAAACCTAACCTTGAACCACAAAACCTACAACCCGTTGAATTACCCATTTGTGTCTTAGACATCTGGAGTTCTGATGAAGAAGGGGAATAGATTGATATATGGGATAGTGATGAAGAAAGGGAAACCCATTCGGTTAGGAGAGTTATGGAAAAGAAGAAAGGAAAGAAGAAGGCCATATTAGCCCCTGAAAATGAAATAGAAACTGAGGGAGAAAAGGAAGAGGAAAGTGAATCAAAGGAAGAATCAAAGAAAGAAGAGGAGTCTGTAGTGAGTGTGTGGGAATTGCTTATTGAAAGAACCCTAAAAGGGAGGGGGGGGGGTTGAATAGGGTTATCGAATAAAAATCAAAAATTAAATCGAATCAAACAACAAGTAAAAGAATGTTGAGAGGGAATAATGAAGAACATAAGAATTTAAGGAGTTCGGATTCTCAACAATCCTATGTCTCCACCTAACTTATCCCCAAGTTAGGATTTTTAATCACCCACAATCTTATTTATAAGATTAAGATTATACAAGAGTTTAAGGCTCACTTTTACAACCTTACAATCAAGAGTTTTAAAGGCTCACTCTAAAACCAAAACCTAAATGTTTTAATGGCTAAACACTTAAACCAATTCCACTAGAATAGAATCTCACTTCCCATTTTCTAAACCCAGAAAATAGAAGAATAAGAATGTCTATGCTAATCACTCACCAACTCTCACAAGAGTTACAAAAATAGAAATAACTTAAAGGAGAATATGAGAGTTTGATTGAGAACTTAAGAGAGAATTTTGAATATGCAAGTTTTCTTAACCTTTCAATTGAACTCTAAGAAGTGTTTATATAGATAAACACTTAGATTATAGTTGTTAGAGTAATCAAACATGTCTCTAACATCTCCAAAAATCAAAATAATTAAATTTGACTTTTGTGCTGTAATTAGGCTGCTCACGATCGTGACCAAGTGCTCATGATCGTGATAAAAGAAAAATAGCCGTTGAAGTTCAAAATTTGTCTATTGAGCTATACATGATTCTGGTCATGAGCATGCTCATGATCGTGAGCGGCTTAGATTGTTGATGCTTGCTGAGACGCCTAGGGATCACGAGGGAGGCAGCTAGTGACTAAAGCTCGTGAGGTCATCACGAGCACCTCACGATTGTGAGGGCAGATCGTGAAGGGCTCATAATGCTTGTATGAAAAGAGTCCTGTTAGGGTAAAGATCATGATCATCTATCACGATCGTGATGATGGCTCGTGACAGGATTCATTTGAGTTGGTTTTGTAATTTGTTGAGTTTTTAACTTCCATCAAATGAAATGATACTTCAATTACTTGATTAGATTAATTATTTGATATTCCTTTAATCTAAAACACACTAGATAAACATTGTTAGTTCAATTTAAATTATTTATAGATCAAAAGTTTAGGATTGATTTAAACTATGTAAGGTTAACAATCTTCCCCTTTTTAACTTTGACAAATAATTTAAGTGTGTGATAAGTGCATAAACAATTGTGATAAGAGATGTGTTAAAGCTCCCTCTATATTCATGCATAATTTGTTTAAATCTCCTCCTATAGGTGTGCATATGTGTATATAGATGAGAGAAGAATAAACGTAAACGTAAAAAAATACACACACATATTTCTCCCCTTTTTGACAAAGATCAAAAAGAAATAATGAAAGAGAAATTTCATTCAAATATCATAGAAAGTACAAACTTAATGAACTAAAAGGAAAAAACATGAAAGCTACAAACTTAAAGTACTAAAGAAACAAACTTAAAGGCATAGAAGTCTAAGGAGTGGAGTCATGATCATCTCCTTGAGAGGGTGGTACTTGAGGCCAAGTATAATTGATATTGTGATAAGCAAGGATTTGATGAACATCATGCTCCATGTGGTTCATTCTTCTCTCAAAGTGATCAAATCGAGAGTCAAAATGATCAAAACGTTGATTGAAGTTGGTTTCCACAATTAAAAGCCTATCAAAGAGGCTACCAACCCATTCGGGTTCGCCTTCCATGCTTTGAGAAGTTGAAGCTCTTGCCCTTTTTCTTGGAGTCATGGTTGGTAGAGAAGTGTCTTGAGTTTGAGGAGGATCTTGTTCTTCACCAAGGTCGATATTTTCTAAGCCAACATTCCTTATATGCTCAATGTCGTCCATATCTTGGTCATGATCTTCTTCAACCACTTCCTTATTCTTCCATACAAACACATTATTCACTTTCTTGAATTGATTGGAATTCTTAAGGAACTTGTCATCAAGAAGTGAATAAGGAATGGAGTTAAGGCGATCGAGATTTACCTTGAAGTGCTGTGCAATTTTAGTGACAATTCCTACAATACAAATTGCACCACTAACACTATCACTTATGAGCCATAATCTCCATTGAAGCCATCTTCCTAGAGCCACTTCTTTATTGTTGAGAATGCAATTTAGGAGATAAATGTCATCAAAGGAAGTAGCTTCATTACTCATTCCTCTAGCATTGAAGGTATAAGTAATAAATCTATAAATGTACAAAAGAGGCTTGGAAGAGAAGGAGGATGATTTGGAATGACCGGCTTGGAAAGGAAGAGCATTAGGTTTAGTGTTTTTGGCCCAAAAGGAAGTTGGAGACCAAAAAGTATTAGGACCAACCTCTCCTTTACTATTGAATCCAAAGAGAGTGTCAAATTCTTCTTTGGTTAGAAAACGATCTCTACCCCCTAGTTTGAAACGCATATTATAATAAGGGTTTTGATCATTGAAATTGGTGGTTCTTAAGTAAAAAGAAAAGAGGAATTCAATGACAAGAGAGGGGTAGGTGATGAATGAAGTGAAAGCAAAAGTGTACATACCAAAGCTTTGAAGCAAAGTCTTCACATAATCAAAACATCCAAGAGAATCAAGACCCGTTTTTGACATGTACCTTGAGGGGATGATCTTCCTTTTAGAAAATTTAGAAGCTCTTTCCTTGATTTTAGAATTGGAGTAGGAGAGAGGAGGATTCTTCTTGGGTTGTTCTTTCTTTTCTCTTTTTGGTTGAGAGGTTGAAGGAGCTTGAGAGGAGGTTTTCTTCTTGGGAGCCATGAGAAAAGAGAGAATTGAAGAAGAAAAGAGAGTAGATATAGAGAATTTCCTAAATGATGAGAGATGTGAATGAATAGGAATGAAAGTGTGGCTTAAATAGAAGAGATGGAAGACTCTAGAATAGGGTTATTAAAGATAAAACCCTAGATTGAGATAAGAATAATTTGAATTTTGAAAAAAAAATGAAGAGATAAGCCAAAAATAAGTGACTTTTCACCATGCTGTCTGCTGGTCACAAGCAGGTCACGATCGTAACCAATGCTCGTGAGCGGCTCAGATAGCAGGTCTGAAATGAGTCATGAGCTGTCTGCACACTGCAGTGGCTCGTGACCCAAGGGAAGAGAAGGTGCATGAACTTATTTAAATTTCAATTAAGTCCTAAAAATAGGACAATTAGGTCCCTAATGACCTAAATCACATCAAAGGCAATTTAAATTCAAATAAAATCAAGTTCCAAGACATTAAAGACAACAAATATGATTTTGAAAAAGCAAAAATGTTAATTCCAAAGGGAATAATCATAAATATCAAATCAAATTTGAATTAAAATAATTTTAAATATAAAAGAAAATTTTAATGAATTCATTATTTAAAAGATTTAAGAAATTAATGAATTTATTAAACTAACATAATATATTTAATGAATGAATTCATTTAAATATGTGATTATATTTAAACCATATGAAATCATTATAATTTTTTATATTACTCTTTTAAAAAAAATGAAATATTAAGATATAGATGGTTAATTTGCAAAAGAGTCCTTGCAAATAAAATATTTTTTTAAAAAAAATGACTCTTGCAAATTAATAATGATGCAAAAATAAACAAACATTATAATTTTTGAGAAAATGATAAAAATTTCAATGTTTTAACATAATGCATCATAATAGTATATATAATATATTAATGAAAATTACCTTTTCTTTGAAAGAGTAATAAAACAAATTATGTAATTAAGTAATGCACTACTTTTAAAAAATCATACTTATAATGTAACTTTAAGAAATTTGTATTTGCTATTTTGTAAAAGATACCAAAAATATACTAAATGTATAGAAAAGATCAAAAACTTAAAATGTGTTAATAAAAACATTTACACATACAGAAGTTCAGTTATCAATCCAGAAATCAAGATAAACATAAACTGTCAATCATGCCTAATTCATGTCTAATGAAATTCATTCTCTCTTCATTGAGAGGTTTGGTGAAGATATTTGTTAACTAATTATTTGTATCAACAAATTCAATTGAGATATCACCAATCTGAATATGATCACGCACGAAATGATGTATAATGTCTATATGCTTAGTTCTAGAATGCTAAATGGGATTTTTACTAAGGTTAATAGAACTTGTATTATCATATTTGATTGGAATTCGATCAATGTGAATGCCATAGTCCAACAATTGCTATTTTTGCCACAAAACTTGTGAGCAATAAAGACTAGTTGCAACATATTTAGCTTCACCAGTAGACAAGGCAACCGAAACTTATTTCTTACTACACCAAGAAACTAAACATTGTCCTAAAACTTGACAAGTTCCGAAAGTGCTCTTTCTATCTAATAAACTACCGGTAAAGTCTGCATCTGAATAATTGACAAGGTCAAAGGATGAATTCCTAGGATACCAAAGTCCTAAATGCAAACTTCCACTTAAATACTTGAAAATTCTTTTGATTGCATTCAAGTGGGACTCTCTAGGACTAGACTGAAATCT
>CATIWK010556921.1:0-23031 GCA_949634005.1 Mallotus japonicus
CCGCCTACCATCAACACCAACAACCGCCCGTGCCTATCATCAACACCAATAATCACCTGCTTTGCCAACTTCTCCAGTAGCAGCGTCGTCAATGACCATGGGGCGTCCGGCAGCTCCAGCTAAGAGTAATAATACCCAGTAAAATCTGAACCAGCAAACAAAGAGCAGCAACAACAATTAATAAGCTCATCCCTCTTCCTCTTCTTCTTCTTCGTCTCTCTCCCTAAAAACAAAAGAAATTTTATTCCTCAATTACAACTCACTTTTTATTCCTGAATCGATTGGTTATGTTTAAAGTGAGGAATATGTGGTTATGTTTTTTGGTTATGAATTGATTGGTTTCTTTTGGTTATGTTTTTACATTCTTGAATCCATTGTTTACTTTCTGGAAAATTTTATTCCACAATTCCAACTATCACTTTTTTTGGGGAAAATTTTATAGCTTAACTTTCTTTCCATCAATTTACAAATTACAAATCAAAATGAGTATGTGGCTCTATCAATTGCAATATTATTAGCTATGCTATGTTAGTAATGGTTGAGGAAAACTTTTTATCTGATTTTAGGAAGTGGTGGTTTCTAGTTTTTTTTTTTTTTTTTTTTTTTTTTCTAAACAAAAATTGTATTGTATTTATTGTGCTGTTAGTGCTATCGTTAATATGATGGTGTTGGGTTTCTAAAAAAAAAAAAAACTTTTTTTCTAAACCCAAAAGGACAGATCTTTGGAGCTAGGGATGATGTTGCTCTGACTTCACCTCTGTTGTCACAGATGAACACGTCCACCACCAGGTCACACTTCGACGGTACTGTGAGTTAGGGTTTTTGGTTTAGTTCTATGGTTGGTGGAATTGGGGCCATTGATTTTGATTTTTTTTTTTTGATATGGATGTTGTTAATATTTGATAAACTAATAATAACATTGAACGACATCGTTTACCTCTGTTTTTTTCTTTTTTTTTTTAATTTTGTTCCATGATATAATTTTTAATCCATTTCAGATGCCACATTGACTGCCACATCAACGTATTAAATGATGTTAGAGGTTTTGGACGCAAATTGCTAATGAAACAACACACAGAGTAGATATTTGTCACGAAAAATATCAGTGGACCATTTTTATCAAACGCGTAAATAACAAGGTAGAAAATTGTACTTTCCCCAAAGAAATATGGAATAATTCATGCGTAATCTTTCAAATATTGAAAAATGAGGATTTTTATGTGACAAATCGCGGCAAAAGCTGAAACCAGGAAAGAAAAAATGAGGATTTGGGTACAGAATTTAATGAACCCAGCCCTTCTTATTAAATCAACTTCAACATATATTTTTTCTGGTATAGATATGATTGTTTGGATATCGGTAGCGATCTTGATCTGCCTGTTCTTGGCTCAAAGATTTGGAACTGATAAAATGGGCTACACTTATGCTCCATAATATGTGTTTGGCTTGCAATGATCGGTGGCATTGTCGTCTATAATTTCTTCAAATATGATCCTGCAAACCCAAAGGATATAGTAGATTATTTCAGAAGGAATAAAGATAAAGCTTGGATTTCTCTTGGTGGCGTTGTAATTTTTGCCATAACAGGCTACTTCCTTTCTTTTCTTTTGTATATTGTTATGTTCTTATTCTATATACCCGAAATTTCTGAAATGATCTTTTCAGCATGCAGGGATCGTAGTGCTGTTTGTAATGACGCTAATTAACATTGGTGTTTCTAGTGTGGATCAGGTTAATGATATAGAAAACCAACAATCTTTGTAATCGCCCATGTTCTGACGGTATTGTAGAGCTTCTCTGCTTAAGTTCGGTCCTCTACCAATTGTACCAAGGAGGGTATCTACCATTATCATTTGCTGCAGTTTTAATGACTATAATGTACGTATGGAACGATGTGTAGAAGAAAGTACTATAATGAGCTTGATCACAAGATTTCTACTGATAAGCTGAGGAAATTGCTGCTGAGACCAACTTCAGCAGACTTCTAGGACTTGCCATGTTCTACTCCGAGCTTGTTCAGGGTTTTCCACCCATCTTCAAGCACTATGTTGAAAATGTGCCTGCGCTTACTTAGTCCTTGTTTTCATCTCCATCAAGTTGCTTTCCTGTGGAAGAATGATTCGTTTTCCACAGGGACGAATCAAATGAGCTCAATGTGTTTCGCTGTGTAGCACGATATGGATATACGGATGTGCGCAATGAGCAAGAGCCTTTCCAGAGAATCCTGGTCGAAAAATTGAAGCAGTTCATCACTGACGATTTTTGGTTAAGCAGTTGTAAGCATGGGGGTGAAGTGCAAACTATTGATGATGAAAATGGAAATGAAAGGCAAGAAAACGAAGAGAGGAATCAAGAGGAGTTGGATGGCCAGATAGAAATCATCAATAAAGCAAGGCGTGCCGGAGTTGTTCACTTGATCAGTGAGAATGAGGTGATTGCAGGGAAAGGAGCAAATGTAGCTACGAGAATATTGATAGATTATGCATACACTTTCTTGAAGAGATATCTGAGACAAACTGTGGACGTGTTTGATATTCCTCAAACACGCATGCTTAAAGTGAAAATTTATTATGAAAAATGCATCAGGTCAGATATCTATATCGTCCTGAACTGAAAAGCCTCTGAAGGTACAGATAGTTGCTACAAGAAATAATGTAGTAATAGAAAATTCCCTCTTCAGATGTAATCAGATATATAATTAATGTTCAAGTTTCAGCTTGTAAAGAACAAGCAGAATCCTATATATATATGTTATATATCTTTGCGATCTCAAATTGTAGAATCAGTGAAATAATTCATCTAGGATTATAAAAATCAATATAAGTCCTAGTCCTGAATGACATTTTATCTGCATCATTAAGAGCCTCCATCCAAGCTTTTTGTCTAACAAAAAAATCTACTACATAAATTCTACATAGAAAATACTAATAATATTGATGACCAATGATCCAAACTTTGTGGGAACATGATCCATAATACATCTATATAGCTAAGTTAACAAGTGGCAGCAAGATACCACAAAAATTAACTATGGCTCCTGCATCTAAAGTTTGGCAATAGTGTTTGCCCACAGATAACTTCAAAATAGCTTTGCTAGTTATAATTACTCATTTTTCAATCAAATATACAAGAATTTATGCTGTACATATGCATATGAATGGACCATTTCTTTGCATGTATTGTACAATTGGCATGGATATTTTTGACATACTCTAAAGAAAGAGAGAGTAGCTAGAACTATTCCAAGTAAAAAAAAAAATGAATTCAAAAACAATTTGATTGGATCTGCCAACATGCATGCAATAATGCCAAATCAAAACTATGGGTATAAATAATGAGTGCCCAAATATGTGTTAATTGCCAGGAATGGCTACAGTAAGTCATGAATATAATCCCAATATTGCTTCTTACTGTAGTATATAAGTAGTGGCTCCCTGCTGCTAATTAAGGTGGTTAAAGGGAGCTAGAGTGGGGTGAGAGAGTTTAAGCTTCCAATTGTAAAAGTGTTTGTAAAACACTAATATTCTTGCTTATATCGGGTATATAGCATCTTACAGTTAGATTTGTGACATAAAATTAACCATACAGTAGTAGGATTCACCAGTGTATGGTTAAATTCTTAGTGTTTGGTATAAATTTTCTTAATGTTTTACACATGACTAATAAAAAAGAAACATGTATATTTGCATTATAAATTTAACCATATAGTAGTAGAATACACCACCATGGGTAAGAATTTTCCTTTTTTTATATATATATGTGTTATAATTAGATTTGCAACACAAAGCTATTAGAGCCTATAGCTAGTTCAGATGATTGAAAGATTATAAGAATTTAGATTTAACTGTTGAACAACTTTCAAAGATCATCTTTATTAATTAATGGCTAGTGCATAAAAAAAATACTAATTAATCATAACAATAGATATGATTATAATTCCAATGTTCATAATAATTGAACAACCGAAAAAAGAAAAAGAAATATACATGTATATATATATATATATGCATGTAATTCACCTCCATCAATTTGAATTGGTTTTGAATTAATTCAGGTTAATTAGAGGGAATGAAGTAAAATTTTTTACTTGTTCCGGATATATACACACACTCAATGATTGAATTTTGTGACTCAGGATATATATATATACACTCAATAATTGAATTTTGTGAGTCAGATAAAATGATTAAGGAAACATAAACAAGTAATTAGGTAAAGGCAAGCCGTAAATAAAACAGAACAATTAAGCAATCAATATCATAGATCAAATCAGTCACATTCAAGGATCAACTGCCTATTACACAACTACTACCCTACTTCACTGGCAGTCAATAATTAACAAGCCAGAGATCTTAAGCCCACAAGCGAACAAAAAAAGAAAAAATTCATATTAGTCTCACTTAAAAGATAGATATATCATCTTGATGTAATTAAGAGTAGAGATTTACCATATATACTTCATGGTCATGGAGATCAAAATCGCCTGCACACAGAGCTGTTGCTTCTATCAAACACTGGAAAGTTCAATGGAGTCGGAGCAGTAGATTTCCTCGGCTGCTGTCCATTATAACTCTTGGGTACTGAATCATCTTTTTCTTCAGTACTGTTGCTTGCCTTATTATGGCTAGCTCTCTCTCCTTCCTGCTCTCTGTATTTATACAGATACCTTTTGAGCGGCTCAGCATAGTCATCAAACCCTAAAGTAGCAAGAGCCCAGCAGATGTCATCTCCATTAACAGTCTTTCGCTTCTCCTTATGACATTTATCTGATGCTTCACCTGTAACGAAGCTTATGAACTCAGATACACATTCTTGCATCGTTTCTTTAGCTTCTTTTGAAATTTTTGCGTTTGGAGGAAGAATCTGCTTCATGATCCTCCCAACATTAGCTATTGGAAGCAATCTATCTTGCTCTTTTATGATACCATCCTCACTTGAAGCACTGCTAGCTCCTCCTGCAAAGTTGTAGTTTTGATGATATGCTCCTGTGTTATCTACCATATCTCAAAAAAAGAGAAAGTTGATATCCTGTCAAACACAGACACGTTGCTTTGGTTCTATTAAACCTATATAACTGGCTCCTTAATATATAGCACAAAAGAGAAAACTGATATCGTATCAAACACAAACAGCTTGTTTTTATTTGTGTATGGTCACTGTAATTTAGAATTCTCTTTAAAATATACAACAAATGTATAATGTAACGACATAATGTACATATCCAATAAGTTGCATGTATACATGTAATCGCATAATATATGGGTGATGACAGATGTCATTATATGATATTTATAATAGATTGCTTTACCCAAAAAAAAAAATTTGCTGATTTTTCAATTTTACCCTACAATTTTTTTTGGTGGCCCATTAAATAAGGGGAAAAAATAATTATACAAGTATCCTGACTAAATATCGCATGTAACAACATTTACCATTACCGATAACATATATACATATAAAGATGATGGCTTATTAAAACACATGACCATGATGCCCCACCTAATTATAGTTCTTACTCAAAACGAGTTAAAAAAAAAATTTAGCAAGATTTGAGGAAAAATAATTTGATTTTGAGCTAAAAAAAATTAGTGTGAGATGAAGTGATGGTTTACTGGGGCTTAAAGATCAGCAAATAAATTTTTAACTGGTAGATTTTGCATTGTAGATTGAAAAAAAAAATTAACTAATTTAATGATTTTGTTAGTTAATTAAAAAATTTTGTCTATTTTGAATATATTATATTCCATGATATTGATTTTGTAGCATGTAATTTAAATGTTTTATATTTAACCAATAAAAAGAAATATGTGTTTTAATATTACAAATTCAACTATAATAGATATAAGGTAGAAAAAATCTGTCAAAATAACTATAATTAGTATTATTGTGAGTTAAAAGAACTCTTTATTACCTAACAATTGTTAAAGATCAATTAGTAAGGGTTATTTTCGTTTAAGCGATGTTTTAAATTTAAGTTATGGTATATATAATTGTATAAAATTAGTTGTTGAGAAATTTTTATTATTTTTATAGTTCTACTTGAATTAAGTCGGACTAGTTAGAGTTAAATTGATTCTAAATAAACATGGTTGAGAAAAGAAAAGAAAAAGAAAAAAAGCCTAGCTATTGTCATAATGTATGCGCATCATGGTGGTGCACATATAGAGTTTGTGGTTGTGGCATGTGGAGGCATGATCCCGGTCAATGGAAAGATAGGGTACAGAATGGCGGGCAAGTTTCTAAAGTTGGCATGAGTTAGGTCCGTTCTTTTAGTTTAAAAAATTCCATGAATATTAATTAATATTAATTGTCCAACTATTTATGAAGAATCCATGGAACACAACATCCATCTAAACCCTAACAAATTAGGAAAAAGATTAAACTAAACACAGAAAAACTATAAATAACAATAGTCCCATCTCTCTCCCCCATACATATATTAATGCTCTCAATAAGTTTGAATTAAGAATGTTTAATTAATACTAACAATATGTATTTGTGGTTACCATTTGGGCACGTGTGTTACTTAATGTGTACATACTTCCAAAATTAAGACCTTAAAAGAATCAAATAATTAAAAAAATTATAATTAGTAAACTCTAGTGTTGGATTACCTACTTGTAAAATTTTGGTGATTAATGGAAAATCATTTTATTTGATTAATCTCTAAGCTTAATTATTTTAAATCACCAAGAGTTATTGGATTCGAACTAATTCAGTTCAATTAAGGTAAAATTAAAAAATAATAAAAAATTTTAATAATTAATTTAAAATTTTTCAAATGTTACTATTTGAATTCAATATTTTTTTTTTTAAATAAAAACAGTTTCCACTAGCTAATTCTATCGCTTGTTGATTGTAATCTTGATTTCTTAGGTCACCATGAATGGTCGTGTTCAGCTGGAACTCAATGTATTAATTAAAGGCTTAGGGAATTGCAGGTGTATATATGTTCAACTAGATTAGTATAGGTCAGGTGTGGCATGTGGCAATTATAGATAGATCGACCCAAGATTAATGGATGAGGCAAACTAAACTTTTTATTTATCTGGTACAAATTCATTTACAGGTCATGATCTTGATCATTAAGCTTGTCGAGCCATCCCTATACTCCACATGTACTATTTGTGAAAAGGACTAAATTTTACAATTTTCTTAGTTCGGATTGATCTATTATAAAAGTGCAAAAGTTTTTGGAGATTACAATTAAATATTTAATCTGCTTATAAACCATGCTGTAATTGTATGTGAGAATCTTCAAAAATATTTTGACGTATATGATTTAAATTTTGCCACATTTAATTTATGGAGGATGTGTGGAGTCTGCCAATACTTGCATCATTTAGGGGTATTTGATTTAGTTGGTGGAGTGAAACTGATAGCTATTTGATTTCTATCAGCTACAAAATACTATTTGGGTATTTAATTTAACTGGTAGAGTGAAGCTGATAGCTATTTAGTTCCTATCAGCTACAAAATACTATTTGGTTAATTTTTTAAACGGATAGCTGATAATTTTTGGGATACCTATCAATTAGGGTTTATATCAGCTCCAATTAGAGTTTTTTTATGAACAATTATATCTAAATAAAATTACTTAATTAATCTTATCTATCTAAATATAATTACTTAACTATTCTTATCTATTTAAATAGTTATATTTTTATATGTTAATTTTTTCCCTTCATATTCTTTAGTTAATTTTTTACACTTCTTTTGAAATTATTTTAATTAATATTTATAATAGTCATTAAACACATAAACATCAATAACTGTAAATAATTTTACCAAACACTTAACATTAATCAGCTAACAGCTATCAACTACCAGTAACAGCCTATTAACTAAAAACTATAGCCATTAAATAAATGTTTCATGATTTATTATGTGTTTGGTATAAACGAATTTCGCTACCAGTAACAGCCTATTAACTTAAAAAATATATAATCCTCCCTTTATAACCTAGTGGCTCAGGTGATAGACATTATAAAGTGATGTTATGGGTTCAATCCCCCCACTCCTTCTTGACCTCCCAGTTATTAGAAAAAAAAAACTTAAAAAATATAGCCATAATTAAATAAATGTTTTATGATTTACTATGTATTTGGTATAAATGAATTCCATTTATTTACAAATTTAAATGAGTGTGTTTGTTTAAATGAAAATTTTGTGAAATTCATTTCCAATAATAAATTTTTAATTTTGTAGAATTGCTTATTATTGAAACAAATTCTAAAAAAGTTGTTAAAATTTTTAACTGAATTCATTTTATAAAATTCTAAATACACTTTATTAATAAGAATTCGTTTGAAAATAAATTTTATTTGAAAATAAAATAATTTTCTTAGTGGGATTGAACTGAAGAAATAGTTAAAGAATTTTAAGAATAAAAGTAAAAAGAATTATACAATTATTCGATGATGTTATAAAATTCGATTCATTTCCTTTTTGATAATTTATAAAAATTTGTTAGTTGTTACCAAGCATACACGGAATAAATATACAGTATATGAGCAAACCCTAATCATAATGATGCATATTTGAATAAACATGATCGCAGCAACCATAAATTAACATATATAATTAGGACCTATGAATGATAAAACATGTGCAGTAAACGACAACAAAAACTGTAGAAAGAACAGGTTGTTATGAGGGTTAAAGAGTTCAGAAAACTGTGCTGCTTAACTATATTTAATAGTAATGCATCATGATCAACAACATATCTAGAGAGAACTATGCTATTTTATTTAATTTAGAACTTGATTGGAAGTTAATTAAGATTAGCTAGATATGGAGATGAAGAAACAGATGTACACTTCTAATCCTTGTCTTGTCTGTTTTTGAACGGCAGAAAAAAATATTTCAAATGACCGTTAAATAACGTTTTAGATTCAAATTGAAATATATTTAGTTGAGTTAAATTAATTATTAAGAAATTTTTACAATTCTTATTATTCCACTTAAATCCAACCAAATTAATTAGAGTTTGCTGATTCTAGTAATTGAGACAAACAAATATTTCAATTTACATAATTAACTAGAAAATATAAGAAAAATTCGGTCGGCAATGAATAAAACTATATATATGTGTGTGTGTATGAACTCATATATTCTGAAAAAATTGGAGTACATTCTGAGAAAATTCTTACAAGGAACATATCCCATTTTCCATTTTGTAATTAAACAATATATATATATATGTACATGGAAGCTGTACTTTGCTGCGTGAATTTACTGTTTAGAGAACATGGATTTTGTGGTCCTTGTTACATAAACAATTATAAAGTTTTTGGTCCGATCATTACAGTTGAAGAAAAGCATATCAAAAACAACCACTTTGAATTGAAACCTTTTTTTCCCTACTTAAAGTTGCTTTTTCTATGTTAGTTTATGCACAAGTGTCTCGTTTAAGCTCGTACATTTGTGCAAACAAACCAATTCCCAAACTCGTACATTTGTGCAAACAAACCAATTCCCAAAGTTCTCTATAATTCAACTAAGATGTATTTGTGACCTTATAAGACCTTATTTCTAGTGTTAATGGGAAAAGTATAATTAATTTTTTTTTATCAACTAAACTAATTTCGAATAATATTTATCACAATAAAAATGATATAATATTTTGTAAGTGTAATTAGCAAGTGAATGAAGGAATATAATTTCTGAAATCAATTATTTTTAAATTAGATAAACATTAATTTTATAAATTAATAAATGGTATCATTTGAATCTTACTTTTTAAAATGTCTTTTAAAAAGTTGCCCTAAGATCACTTTTTAACTAGTTGAAATTAATTACTTTTGATCTAAATCATTAATATTCAAAATTTACAGGTTAAGCGATAAAAATATTTAATAACTAATTTAATGCGATAATTAGAATTCATTAAACTATAATTAATTTAATTCATTTTAATAATTAATTTAATATAACTTTATACACTCTAATTTGAATTTCAAACAATTATTGGAGAACAAATTTGTGTCAGCTGATGCAAAAGTTGCTGGTTGAAATTAATTACTTGAAGATTTCCATAACACAACTTTAGTTGAGATTCCCCCTTTCTTTGCTTATAATGGTGATTATGTAGTAGTGGGCATCTTAGAGATTAGATATTGCTGAGATCTAAAGCTTTTGATGAGTGGGGTTTTGAAAAAGGACCAATCTTAGGAAGTCTACTCTAATATATAATTCTATCTTCTTTTAGTTTAGTTGCTTAGGTTTAATTTCCTTAACCCAACTTATTAGCTTCAAATATTACTATAAATTAATAAGATCTTCCTGCTTTTGGAATACTACTTTTCTGCTGTTCCATATTTTTTTTAGTTTGCCCACTTCAACCATCACCTTTGCTGGATGCTTCGCCTATAAATATTAGTAATTTTTTTTTAAGCTTGGCTATTTAGTCCACAAATGCACAGAAGCTTTGTCCCCGAGTTAGGTTTAAAGACTTTAAGATAAGGATGTACAAAAATAGTTTAGTTTCTCTTATTTGGCAATTTTTTTTTTCCTTTTAGCTCGAGGTTAGGTTCGATCTGTTCCTGAAATATATATGTATATATATATATATATTTGAATCCAATAGCGTAAAAGAAATTCTAAATTTTAATAACTATAGAAACATATGCTATAAATTTTAATCAAATTTTTTGAGGATTAGAATTGGTTCAAAAATCAGATGCTACTAAGAAGGTAGATCTAATCTCAAAAAATTAAAATGAAGGTAGGTCTTGATTAACTAATAAAATTTTAGTTAAACTTTCTAAATTTTATTTCAAAACATAAATACTACAAAGAGTTTCGAATTAATTAATTTTATTAAAACTTATATATCTATCTAATTCTAATTTCGAATTAATTAAAACTTATATCTATCAAATATCAAAGGCATCATCTAATAATAATAATAATAATAATTAACAGGTAAATATTTAGAATTCTTTGAGCATTTTTGTGAGTTCAAAAAATACTCATACCATCCATCTCAATCACATTTTCTATGTTGAAGTGAAATTATCTCTATATGTATATTACCAATATTGTTCCAACTAGACCAAAGTTAAATAACCTAATAGTATAACTCCTTAATTTCAAAATATTTATAAATCAAGAATTGAATCTTTATGTCCCCTTTCCATTAAAAAAAATTGTTCCAAGTAATTCTCTCAAAGCTAGGAGAGATTAATACAAGGTCAAACATCAATGCTACTGATTTATTCACCATTATAAATCATGAATGTGTTGTAAGAGCGGTCTAAGTATATCTGTACTTAGTGAAGGAAATTAAGGACTATTTATTTACATTTACTAAAGAGATATGATGGTGCCCTTACCACTTGGTTCAAGTGGTAAGGGTTGAACTCATGACATCTCGTGGGTTCAAACCCCAGGGGCCTAGCTCCTAGGGAAAAAAATCAGCTTTAAACTATCCGTCTTGGGCTGGCTTGTTCCAGTTATGGGATAGTCTCCCTGATTAGGTGGAGGTTCAAATACCCCTCCCCCTTCACCGATCAATATGTAATCGTTGTTAAAAAAAAAAAAAAAAAGAGACCTGATGGTGTATAAAAAGTTCAACCAACCTCAAACAGACACATGTATTGTTGACTTTAACTAATTGGACACATAATCTTCTTTGATCTGGAAAAAGACGAACAAACGGGTCCATATAGCCACCTAAACGGCTACAGTATTTTGAATATACTTTAGAGTAGCCAGTCCAACCAATTGGGATGTTTGTTCTGGCAAATATTTATTGTAGCAGAAAGTAAATTGCCTTCTAATAGCCCCACACGTGGAACAGAACGCGCCATACTTGTTAGCTCAACACAGTAACGGCAAATCTCTGCCACTAAAGATATAAGTAAACCATAGTTTATCCAGCCTGTGAGCAGAGGCCTTATGATGAAGACAGTCCAAGCACACCAGACCTAACAAACGTGATTCAACTTTTTTCCTTCAAAAAGCCCGGAAAGTCTAATCACCCTATACAACACAATCCATCATTAAGGCGTTCGCCTTATTAAGTAACGTGGCGCCTTAATAAGAAAAATTCAAAAAAAAAAATAACGTTGTGAGTGGTTGGCACGACTTCTGAAATAACAGAAGTCTGTTGCCAACAGCGCGGGAATAAAAGGAGAGAATCACGAAAAATAAGGAGAGTGGAGAGATAAGAGGAAGAAAGAGAAAGAGTGGGTGAGAGGGGAAATAAAAAGGAAGAGAGAAAAAAAAGAAAATGGTTAACAAGAGGAAATCTAAAAAAAGAGCTACAAAGAAAGAGAACAGAGGGAGTTGGAGAAGGCCTGGAGAAAGTGGGTGGCAACCAAAGAAGAAAAGAAGGTTAAGCAAGGTGTTTGAGGGCTTTCAAAGGCTAGGAGGAGAAAGGATTGGAGAACTGGTTTGTTGGAAGTCTTGTTGAAGTGTCTCTGAGGGACAAAGACAGGAACTGAAACTTGTGCAATTCATAATTTTTTTATGAGGAATTAACTATTTTAATTTTTAAGACTAATGAATCCGAGTAACAAGTTGGTCACTATATAATTAGGGTTTTATGTTCTTTTCATTTTTCACATATTATTTAGTTTTTGTGTGCAAAAAGGGTTGTAATTCCTTTCTTTTCCCTCCATTCTTTGCATGCGTTTTTATTTATTTGTTTATTTGTTTTTTGTAATTCTTGTAAAATATGTGCAAATCACCATTATTGCATGAAAATGAAAATAATTAAAAAACTTGGACTTATAGCTGTAAAATCTGAAAATTGATTGAAGAAAATTGCAATTTGCATGTTAATAAGGAAATAATTTAATAATCAAAGGTAATAAAATATAAAACATGAATGAAGGCCAACTGCAAGTTTAGGTGGGCATTCCAAAAGCCCATATCTAATTTCCGAATCCAATCTCTGAAGACAGCTGCTGGGGCCCTCCGTGAAAGTGACTATCATCTCCGATATGGACTTAAAGCCCATATTGTATTTTCTAGTGGACCCTAAATCCACACAGTGTTGTGGTCGCTGAAAACTTGAGCGCACGTTGTACCCCACTGCCTACACATTGCTTTGTCAAATAGAAATTATTATGTCTAAAAAAATAAAAATTACTGATTCTTTTTAACTGAAATGTAGATAAAATTTAATTTAAATACATTTTTTAATCATATCAGTTCATTTGTTATAATTTTTTCCTATATCATTATCTCGACTTTTGGATAGTCATAAGAACTCCCATTAATTCGGGGATGAATCCATTTTAAAATTCGAAATTTTATTTAAACAGACCGTAGTTCATTTGTTACAATATTAAATTACAACAGTTATCATATATCACAAAAAAAGTGCTGAACTATTTGATCCATGTACAAGTAAAATATTGCTCCAAAGAAACAAGCCCAAAAATTACAAAAACATACACGGCCGGCCCAACTATAAAAAGGCAACAGTGGGCCAACAATAAAGGGCCATAACAATTCAAGAAACTCACAAAAAATGGGGCCAGTATCAAGGGAAACTCGGTTTAGTGGCCCTTCTTGATTTATTTCCCAATTCTTTTTTTTTTTTTTGAAACAATTTCCCAATTCAATCTGCATAAAAATTTATTTTATTTTTAAAATTGAGTTTTAAATACATACTACACTAATATAAAAAAAAAATACACGCTCAGAAAATAAAATTTAATTTTATAAGTTGAATTTTAAATATTCCAGAATATTATTATGGGAAAAGTTTTTCTTAAAATGTTCTTGTGAAAATATATTGTTTTTAAAATTAAAGTTATAAATATGCCAAATTAATATAAAAGGATATAATTTTTTAAATAATTCAAAATGTAAAATTATAATGCAACATATTGATATGAGAAAATACATTATAAAATAATTCAAACAAAATATTATTGCAATCACTTCACTATTTAATCCAACGATTATTTTTTATTACAAAAAATGATAATTTTTACAGTAAAGACCTTTCTAACAAATTAAATAAATTTTTTAGAATTTATAGAATTACATAATTTTCGTACTTGATCTGTAATTAACAAATGTACATGGATTACATTTTTTTTGGGATAAGTATATAAATAGTGTTCAAACTTTTTCATTTTTATTATTTTAATGTTTGAATAATTTTTTTATAATTAGGTATTTAAATATGTAAATAATATCTAAAATTATGTCTCTAAAGATTTTACAAATTAAAGTACTTATATATCTTATTTTAAATAGTAAATTAACTTAAAATATATTTTTTTTATATTAAAATTTTTATTCTAATTATTTTTTAAAATTGTTTAGAAATAAAAACTATTTTTATTCAACAAAATTAAACTAGAAAATTATATATTTTTTATTTTTATTTTATTAATTATAATGGTTAAATTTAACTTTTTAATAATTTTAATCAAATATAATTTTTACTCATTAAAAATTTATTTTATTATTTTATATTTTAGTTATAATAAATAAAACTTTTACTTGTGTTTTTATTTTAGTTAAATTGTAGTTTCTAAATTAATATTTTTATTTTATTTTTTACTTTTCAATAATAATTGTTTAATTTTATTTTAATAATATTCAGTATATTTATCTTTCAAATTTCATATATATAAATGAAAAAAATAAATAAATAAATTGAGAGGAGATGCCATTTATATATTTATTTTTTTCTATTTTACAAACAAAACATTAATTGCAATATTTTTCCTCTTTTGAATAGCTAAAGCTAACCAAAGATGGCTGCAAAATTCCAGAAAAGGGTAGAGAAAAGACATTAAAAAATGGAAACAGCATGGGCATTTTAGTAAAATCTAGTTCCAATCGAACGCGTGGCCTCACTCTCATAAATCAAACCGAAGCGTTAATAAAATTTTCTCTATATATATATAAAATTTTTTCTTCATTTGAGTAAAGAAAAAAAAAAAAAAAAAAAGGGAAAGAATTTTCTCTCTTTAATATACATATATATTCATCTTCTGCTTTTGGCTTTGCTTTGCTGCTGAAACTAGAAAAAATCTTCAACAATTCAAGTTGGGTATCCATGAAAGCAGCTTCAAGGTAACTAGAAAAAAACGATTTTTTTTTTTTTTTTTTTTGAAGTATCTCTGTTTCGTATTAATATACGTTTTATTTTTCTTGGTCTTTGTCTCTGTGTTTGGGCTTTTCTTTCCTTCTTTCTTTTTTATGTAATTAAGTTGACAATTAATCAAGATTATTTATCGATACATATATACATATATGTAACCAAGAACAACCCATTTGCGCAGGTTTTCTCTTTCACGTGGGTTTTAACGTTCAAGTTCTTCTTCTTCTGTATATGGAGGTAATTAGTTCCTTTTTTTTACTTTATGTTTACTTGTTCAATCTTTACTGTTTACGTCTTTCTTTCTTTCTTTCTTTCTTTGTGTACATATGCGTTAATGTACTTGTTAAACAGTTTTTTTTTTTTTTTTTGGATGTAGCTTTCGTTTTCAATGAGCAACGAGCAGTCTGATAATATTCTTTCTTTGTTTCTTTCTTGAATGCTGATCGTGCGGACGGGATATTACTCACTGTTTTTGGGTATTGAAAATGGGTTTCGTGATACTGTTACTTTTTTATCACTACTTTTAATTAATCTCTTAATAGAAACAAACAAGTAAATATGGATTGGTAGTTTGTTTCTTTTATTGGTTTTTCTTTGGACCTGAGTTGTTCTGATTATGCTTGCAAGAATGCTGCTTTATGATGCAATTGGTGAATGTGATCAAACTTATCTACATTACTAGCTTTTCTGATGTTTACTTTACATGGATAATCTTTTTTATTCATCTTAAAAATCCAGGATTTAGATCATAGTGGCACATAAAAGGGTTGACTAGCATAAGAATTCCATTTTCATTTTTTGGGAATGATTGACTCAAATTAGTTCGATAGTGTTTTTGTTTCATTTTTTTCCCTCTTTTGTGTTGAGTTTTTGGGGGCTTTTGTTCCTTGCAGAGTAGATTGTGCATATGGATGTCTTCATCTTTTAATTTGGTTTAGCATATGGAGTCCATTGCTTGGATTAAATTGGTCTGCCAAAATATTCAACTAATTTATGCAAACTGGCTTTTTAATTTTTTTTTTTTCCTTTGTAATTAGCTATGGGCAGAGCATATATCTAGCTTTTTCATACTTTAAGCTCATATATTCTGATTAAGGCAACTGCATATGCCTGCAGTCAAAGACTAGAAGTGCAAAATTTTAGGAACTAGAATTATTATTGATTTGACTTTTAAATGTCATCTTTTTTTTTTTTTTTAATGTCCCAGATCTTTTGGTTTTCTTTTTTAATTTAATCAAACTAAAATGCATGATTTACAATGGTATTAATTTTCTTTAGTTTTAATTGTATCCTTAGCTTGCTCCATAGGATCGGTCCCCACCCCTTTCGACTTGGCCAGCAAAAGGTATTATGCACTGATAAGGGCTGATGAATGTAATCACAGTCACAACCTAAGATTCTTGCACATTCTAGTTTTTTAACATCAATTTCTGCTGCTTTATATGCAGATTGATTTGGTTTGTTTGGATCGCAACATGGAAGTTGCTCAAGATGAAAATGCTGAGCATTCGCTTTCTCCTTGTTCATCTGAAATGGTAGATGTTTTTGGGGACCCTGAGGTGCTTCCTCGCATAGGAGATGAATACCAGGCAATAATTCCATCTCTACTTTCAGAATATGATCGTTTACAGCTAATAAATATACCAAGAAAAATAGAATTCATGGCTAATATTCTTAAGTTATCTCTACTTGGATTACCCATCCCGGTCACATGGTCAAATACTGGAATTGAAAACATTAATGGGACTGTAGAGTTTGAGAACAGTGAAGAAAGTCAGATTACTTCTATCATTGAACATCCAGAATTTAAAGTAGAACCTCTGGATGCTCTATCAGGCCATCCAAATGATATAGGAGATCATTCAAGCAGTCAACTGGAAGTTGGAAGTGATAAAATGGAAGTTGATTCAGCCCTGCCACACGAATCTGAAAGTAAAATGGATCTAGTAGAAAGAGGTTTATGTCCTTTACCTGACTCATTAGGTGAATCATGGACAGATGTTGAACGCGATATTTTTCTTGTTGGCTTATACATCTTTGGAAAGAATTTTGTTCCTGTTAAGAAATTCGTGGAGAGTAAACAGATGGGGGATATACTGTCTTTCTACTATGGAGATTTTTACAAGTCTGATGAATATCGCAGATGGTCAGAGTGCCTGAAATTAAGAAGCAGACGAAGTATTCATGGACAGAAGATATTTACAGGATGGAGGCAGCAAGAACTTTTATCAAGATTGTCTTCTCATGTTTCACAGGAATGCCTGAGTCTGTTGCTTGAGGTATCTTCTCAGTTTAGCATCATATGCACACACCTTTATCTCCAATATCATTTTCTAGGAAACTAGGCTTGAATTCAAATTTATTAGCATTGATCTGACTGAGTTTCACATCCCTGTTACTTGATTGATTCATATGTATCTTATGAAGTTCTAGACACATCCACTTTTTTCAGAAAATATTATTCGGGAATGTTAATCTTCTTGATCGTATTTGACACATAATGAAATATGTGTTTCTTACAAATGCATTGATTTTTCTGATAAATTTTTCATTTTCCAATTCTTATGCACATGTTTCTGTAATTATGTTTATGTACCATTCAGGAGTTCACATTTCTGACAGTGCTACTTGATAGAACTGTATTAATAATAAGTAGAACCAGTAGTTGAATGGTAGCATGTTATTAATTTGTTCCCTTGCTTGCAAATTAAGATTTGTATGATCAGTAGTCTATCAATGGCTGTTTGACTTGGGAGCTTTTAGAAGAACCGTCAAATTATTTATTTCATCTTCATCATACAGCATGGGCATGATTTCTTTTATGTATCTAGTCATGTAGGTACACATATGAGAATTTACATCATTTAGTTGCTCTTGTGGTTCATAATGCTTGGAACTTTAACTGTTGAGACAACAATTTTTCAGTAGTCTATAATTATCCTTTACCTCATGTAGTATTCCCAATGATTGTCATTGTGATCCTATGGTTGGAAAGGCGTGTAAGATCCTGCTGAAAATAATTTTTGAGGCATGCACATTCTTACTTGTACTGTTTATGAAATATATCCCTTAGAATGTGGAGTGAAATATTGAAATGAGGGTCTCTCCTTTTATAATGGCCTGTTGTAGTGATGAGATCAACTGCCGCGGCTTTGAGAAATTTTCAGCTCTTGAAAGGTGGTGTAATATGTTTCTTGATTTTGTAGAAATTTGTTCTAGTTAGGCGCCTTTATTCTTACATTTCTCAGGCATAAAATTTTCATTTTCTGTGATCTTGGTTTTCCATTGCTGTGGAGTGGAACATAATTCAAGTCAAAGTATTTACTAAGTTTTCCCCATGAAGCATATTTATACAACTATTTATTGCATTAATCTTCTTATGGAAGCTTCCAGTGAGAATCAATTGGGATCTTTTCCTTTGTTTTCTTACGTAATATATGAAACAACAACCCAATTCATCCCAAACTATCATAATATTCATAAAGCACCTTGGGGCAGTGGCTGTGTGTTTATATCCCAACAGCTAGGCTTGCTTCATTACTAATGAAAACTATACTGCAGGTATCTAGGACATTTGCAGAGGGGAGGATTTCATTTGATGAGTATGTATTCACACTAAAAAACACAGTAGGCATCAGTATGCTAATCCAAGCTATAGGCATTGGCAAAGGAAAGGATGACCTCACTGGCACTGCCATGGAGCCAACAAAGGCCAATCAAACAATTTCTGTTCGTACAGAGATACCAATTGGCAAGGCCTGGTCCTCTCTTACATCTGCAGACATCATCAAGTTTCTGACAGGGGATTTTAGGTTAAGTAAAGCCCGATCTAATGATCTGTTCTGGGAAGCTGTTTGGCCCCGACTTTTAGACAGAGGATGGCACTCTGAACAGCCCAAGGATAATGGCCTTTCTGGTTCTAAGAATTTGGTGTTTCTCATTCCTGGTATCAAAAAATTTTCAAGGAGAAGACTTGTGAAAGGTGACCATTACTTTGATTCTATTAGTGATGTCTTGAGTAAAGTTGCATCAGAACCAGGACTACTTGAGCTTGATGTTGAAGCAGCCAAAAGTGGCCAATGTAAGGAAGAAGGTGGATGGGATCCACCCCATGGCCAAGACGGTCTGTCAAATAAGCAACACCATCGTTACCTCCAGCCACGCAATTCAGATTATAATCGAAATGCACCAAAATTTACAGTCGTGGATACCAGTTTGGCTCATGGATTAGAACGATCAAAGGTGAGGGAGCTCAGAAGTTTACCAGTTGAAACTGCTAGTTTATCTACTTTCTCTAGTCTTTCTAGTGAAACCGACGAAGATACATCTGTAGACTCACAAGAGAATCTAGTAGAAACGAACATCTCAAATCCATCAGAGGATGTGACCAACAGGAAAACTTGTGCGGTATCATCAGATTGTGCAAATAGTCCTCTAAATATTGGCACACATGATGTCCCCGATCCTACTATTTCAGGTGAAGAAACTCATGGAAATCAAAACACAAATCTAAACATTGACAAGGACATGTGGAAGACTAAGAAGTCTCAATTCAGCCGGAAGTCTAAGTCTGGTTACACAAAATATTTGGTTCCTATGGTTAAGCAGCAGGGTAACATTGCTTGTGACCCTGGAGATTTGAGCTGCAGCACTAAAAGTACATATGCAGACAAAAAGCTAGCTCAGGATGGGTCCCACTTCATGCCAAACTCCCCTGATGCATGCGAAGGAGTGGTTTTTCAGGTAGACCCACCTCATAATCTGTCATCTGCAAATTCTTTGGCTAAAGACAGTCCTAAAGACAGTCCAACTGAGAGTAATGAAGGGGTTGTTAATAAGGATTTCTTACATAGAGATGCATCTCCAGAAAAATCTCAATCCCCCAAGTTTATTGACTTGAACATCCCTTCTGTCTCAGCAGAGTTTGCAATTGATGAACATAGTATGACAGCCGTGGAGCAAAACAATGAGCAATCATGTGTAAACAATTCGTCCTCTGTATCTGAACCAGGTCAGCAACCTGAGCCATTTAAGCTTCCTGATGTCGGGGTTCATACAGACCAACAGCCTACCATGAATGGCCGGAGGCAGAGTACAAGGAATCGTCCGTTGACCATGAAGGCATTGGAAGCTTTTGAAATGGGTTTTCTGACCTTAACAAAGAAGAGAAAAGGTGCAGACTTTCCAGAAAGTTATTCATTATCTAGGCCTTCTCCACAAATTCGTAGGAGGACTGGTTCCAAAGCAATTTCTAAGGATGGTGCTACAAATGATGCTGGAGGGTCTACAATTGGGGATTCATTAGATGGTTTCCATGATAATAAGACTGACATGGTCGGCGAGTCTTAGGTTTAACGCATTGAGAAAGGTTTTTTCCATTTACCTAAACCTGACTTTGTTTCTTGCACCGGTTCTTCTCCATGTTCTGTCACTGGCCTAAAAAATTTCAAATGCTTCCCTAATCGTACAAGAACAGAACAGCAGTTCCTTATTCATTCATCCAACGGGTTGTTGCAGAGAGAAGCAGCAAATGTGGCTGCTAGAAATTTGATTTGTCACTCTAGTCAAAGAGAAGGTTTGCTGAAAGCATGTGTTGAAGGTGTCACTTGACCTTAACAGGTATGTGCAAAGGGTGTAAATGGCAGTTCCCTCGCAAGAGGGGTTCTGCTTGAGGTCTCCCATCAACCGCCTTGGTGGAGAAATATAAGATTGTGATTCAGTCAGTTGGCCAGGATATATGCAGGTGAATATTGATATTGTTCCAATGTTGCAAAATATAGAATCTCTTTTATATTCTTAGAACTTAATTGTAATAATGGTTAGATTTACCTCTTCGCATGTTAGGTCTTGTCCAGGGAAATAGATGTACAGTTTCAGTTCTCAAGTGACCCTCTCTTTTAACGGAACATGCATTTCATAAAGAAAGATGAGTTTTAACAAACAGGATTTTCCCTTCTTTTAACGAAACTGATAATCTCTTCTCTTGTATTATTCCTGAAAGATGAAGTTAGGTTGCCATTGATCTTGATAAACAAAAGGCAGAATGAAGAAAAGATGTTCAGCAGCTTAACCCAATTGCTAAAACATTTCATACTTTGCTGGTAATAATAATAGTAATAATAAATAAATAAAATAGATGTTTTCTATGCTTACTTTGTTTCAAAACAAAGTAATGTAATTTATTTAAGAAAATTTATCAAAACTTAAAAAAAAATTATAAAAAAATATTGTGTTTTTTGTCAGCTAATGTCAATTTCTATAAATCTAAAAACTATAGGGCTTTTTTCATTATAACTTGATATATTTTACATTAAATTGTTGCACTATAGAAAAATAAATCACTTTTTATGAAATTAATTTTTATAGTTTTTAGAATTATATGAATTAAAATTATGGGAAATTCTACCGTTACTTTATTTTTTATTCACTTTGTGTACACTTTGTTTTTATTACTATAGGATAAAAATGTGTTAAATTATCTAAGGGTAATTGTTAACAAAGTATTTTTTACTTTATAAAAAACAAAGTAATAATAGACTACACCTTAAAATTATTTTAACTATCTTTACATAAAAAAAAAATTAAATTAATGAAAAATAATGATAGTAATGAAAATATATCAACTTATAATAAAAAAAATATAAATTCTTACACTTAGGAAATATAATGTTATTTCACAAAAAAATAATAATCTTTTTACAATTTTCCTGAATAACAATAATTTTTTCTAAATTAAGATTTCTTCTTTGTAAAAATACCAACCTAAAAAAAATATTTTCAATTGATAAAGTAGTATTAACACTTATAGAGAAAAAATTCTACTATTATAACAATTAATCTTATAAAAATTGTTAAATATTTTACAAAGTAACAATTTAATAAAAAAAAATATGTCAAGTTATTATAAAAGAAATACTAATTCTTATATTCATGAAAAATAATATTATTTTATAAAAATAAAATAAAATTTTGAATTTTTTTGTAAATTTAAATAAAATAAATTACTTAATTTTAAAATAAATTAAATCAATAAAATAAAATAAAATTTCCCTATGAAAATAAATGGCCATTTGCGAGGTTAGAATAAATGCTTACATGCCACTTTGGAGGACGTAGAAAAACCAACATGGCACCACAAATCTGCCCTGTTATGTCATGTGGCTATTCACATGTGCCACATCATCAGCTTCCACCATATCCATTTTATAGATTTAAAAGTGTATTTAATACAACCCTAAGTTTACCTAAAGTCTTTTATTTATTTTTTTAAATAACAGCAGGGCAACGCCCAGAAAAACCCAAAAAAAAAAAAAAAAAGACTACGTAACTCTCTGCCAATGAACATCAAAACCCTCTAGGTCATTATCTATGAGAATGAAAAGAATAATTCTTCTCCAATTTTTTTTTTCAAATAATTTTAAATTTTAATCATTAAATAGAATGAAAATTAATTCTCCTTTTATTATCTTCCTTTTTCTTTCTCTTTTTGTAGTTTGTATTCTTTTCCATTTTCTTTAATTGCAAAAACTTTTTACTTAAATAAAATGTTAAATTAAATTATAAATTTATTTTAAACACAACATCTATTTCATTTATTATTATAAATTTAATTACAAATAAAATATATAATTTTTAATGGATTTAATCCAAACCCTTTGTATTCTCAACAAAAAAAACCAAACCCTTTGTAAATTTAAACAATATAATAAGACAAATTATTTGTCCACGATTTTTAGGTAATATTATATTTCTATGTTATGATTAAATATCAATAAAATAATTATTTCAAAATTGCAAAAAAGAAGATATATAGAGTTTAATATTAATAAATTTATTAATTACAACTCATAGAGAAGTATATAAAGTTCTAGCTAGACTTCTAGTATATGATGGCTTAACTATCGACTGATTTTGCTACCTTTTTCTCATTTTTTAAAAAATTAAAGAATTATATC
>CATIWK010556926.1:0-12001 GCA_949634005.1 Mallotus japonicus
TTATTCCATGGTGGTGGTGGGGTTTCTCTTCTACCGTATTAATAGAAGAATAATATTATATTCCTGTTATCATTTGCATTTCCATTTGCATTTGCATGGCTAATATTAATATATATATCCACCTTCAAAAATATACATTTATTTATTTATTTATTTTTTAATTTTTGGTTTGTTGCTGTGTAGAATCGTCATCAACAGCTCCACATATATATATATAGCTAGATTTTTCTGTGTTTTCTTTTATCTATTTGGGTCGGTCACTCGCTACAGCTCGTCCTAAAATATCGGTTGGCCAGGTTTCTCTCGTCCCCATATGGCGCCCTTTTAAATACGCTTCTTTTGCTGCAGGCAGCTTACAGCACAATACACACACTCACCTGCTCACTCTTCTCTTCGCTTCTTCAATTTTTATTTGTTTTAACCGCTTTCAGAGATCTGCATTTTTTCTCCATATTCTGGTAACGATTGCGCAACTGGGTTCTTCTTATTTTATTATTGGGTTGTTCTTCGTTTGCTTTTTGATATTGTTGTTTCATTATCATATTCATTTTTATTTCTTTGGTGTATATTTTTCTGGGTTTTTTTTTTCTTGACGATAATTGGTTTTTGTTGTTTCCAATGTATGTCTTCATAAATATGTTGTTGGTGTTTGGCTCAGAGAATAGAGACTGATCATAGTTTTATTTTATTTTTCCCGGAATGTTCGTTGAATTTTCCAGGAGATTTTAAATTACTTTCGCTCCTTGTTATTTGTTTACTTCCTCTGTGTCATTGTATTATCTTATCCATAGAGGGTGGGTGCGTCTTGTTTTGCTCTTAGTTTACTGTATCATTAAATAATATTTTCTTTCTTTCCCCTCTTGTGATTAATCAGGTGGTGCAAGTTATAGCGTCGGGAGATGATTTTAACGTGTTTATCAAATTTGCTGAATATGTACATGTTGTCATTGCGGTGACTTTTAGCATTATGTTGTATTTGTTAAAATGTTTTTGACATTTGTTCTCTAAGCAATTGTTGAGTGAAAACCAACCCAATTTTGTCAAGGAATACATGTAACGTGCTGGCATGACTACAGTTTGTAAATTGCAGGCTTTGATGCTAAACAAGCATATGCCAGGAAACAATTGTGCACCTGTCACACCCAGAACTAGATTGGAAAGGCTTTTGCGTGATAGAGAGCTTCGTAAAATCAACAGGATTTTCAATTCCAATGATGACTTAGGTGAAGGCACTGCAGAGGCTGAGCTCTTTGCGACTGATTCAGTTTCAATTGAAGCTGAAAATTGTGGTCCACTTCATGAAGAAACATTGTTAGATGGGGCTGGTGGACGTGAATGGCCAGATGGACCTCCCAAACAACGTCTATTGGTGGTTGCCAACAGGCTGCCAGTCTCTGCAGTTAGGCGTGGTGAGGATTCATGGCAACTTGAGATGAGTGTAGGGGGGCTAGTCAGTGCACTTTTAGGTGAGCTGTAGTAAAGGTTCTTTTCTAACCAGTTTTCTGTTTCCTGTTGCGTTATGTAGTTATTTGGTTTTATATCCTGTTTTATGATTCTTTTTACTATGTGGTTGTTTTCCTGTTTTGTGCAGATTATAATATGCTTGTTTACCCCTTGGGCTTCCAATTTTTGTTGTTGTTGAGTTCTTGTTTTCTAAGCTCAGAAGATCTGATGCCTTGTTATTTTTTTGAAGGTGTGAAGGAGTTTGATGCCAGATGGATAGGTTGGGCTGGCGTAAATGTACCTGATGAAATTGGACAAAAAGCACTAACTAAAGCTCTGGCTGAAAAGGTTAAAGTCTTTGTTTCAAGTCCTGAAGTTTCCTATTACTTAAGTACTATGAACTTGAAGAACTCTATTGATCACTCTGTCCCATTGTCCATCCTCATTACCTTCCTCTCCAAATTTTATGTGCTCAGCGCTTCGCTTCCTAATTTTGCTATATTGATTGCAGAGGTGCATCCCAGTTTTTCTTGATGAAGATATTGTTCATCAATACTATAATGGTTATTGTAACAACATGTTGTGGCCGCTTTTCCATTATCTTGGACTTCCCCAGGAAGATCGCCTCGCAACCACTCGTAGTTTTCAGTCCCAGTTTGATGCCTATAAGAAGGCAAACCAAATGTTTGCTGATGTTGTAAACGAACATTATGAGGAGGGAGATGTTGTTTGGTGCCATGATTACCACCTAATGTTTCTTCCCAAATGTTTGAAAGAACATAACAGTAAAATGAAAGTTGGTTGGTTTCTCCACACACCCTTTCCTTCCTCTGAAATACATAGGATGCTGCCATCTCGCTCAGAGTTGTTGAGATCTGTCCTTGCTGCCGATTTAGTTGGGTAAGTCATTGATATTTCAGCTTCGGATTTTGAAGTGTATGTTGTCACTGAACTTGTACATGCCCCATTGTGCTCTATATGCTTCAATGGATATTTCATGCCTTCAGAAATTCCTCCAAATGTTTGTTTTCACTGGGAATATGATTCAAATTTTTGCCAATTGTTTTTAAAGTTGTAACCCAGACCAAGATATAATCCACTTTAAAATATACATTCTTGAATGCCTTGTTTCCCTTCTGTGTTTTGCAATATATATATATATATATATATATTGACAGGATTCCTCTTATCTGCTGCAATACAGAGATTTAAGCAGCAGCACATATTGCGTAAGATATCCATTTTTCGTTAGATGCTAAGCAAATTCAATCTCTTTAACTCTTTTGTGTTGTACTCGTGCAGTTTAGAAGTTCAGTGTGTGTTATTATGTAGACATTGGCAAACAATTCAACAATTGCAGATTTTTGCATCATATTTTGTTTGTAATACATACCTTAGCTGAAAACTCAAGGACTCTGAGAAATGAAAATTCATTTATGTGATGGAAGTATTTATTTTCAGCTAGCTATGTTAGACGCTTCTTGTCTAATCCAGCATGTTAGTAGGGGTCTTAAATTGTATGAGTAGGAAATACTCTGTCAGCTCTCTTTTTGGAATTCTTATGGAAAAACAACATGATTCCAAATGCACTATGCTGTGGTCACAATTTATAAGGATCTTGCTGACAAACATTTCTACTTTATGGAGGAGTTACTTTTCTGGATTGAGCTTCTAACAATTGGATGCTCTCACTTCCAGTTTTCACACATATGATTATGCAAGGCATTTTGTAAGTGCTTGTACTCGTATCCTTGGACTTGAGGGTACACCTGAAGGAGTAGAGGATCAGGGAAAACTGACTCGTGTGGCTGCGGTATATTAGCTGACCATTTGTTCTTTGTTTATCTATGCACCTGCAAACATGCTGCTTTATTATTTAGAAGTGAATGGATCTTCTCCGCGTTACATATCAGTGAATTTCAACACCCTTATTCTTCCTCATGATGCAACATTTTGTTTTTGGGAGATTGAAACTACAGTTTCCTATTGGGATAGACTCCGAGCGGTTCATTCGAGCTCTCAAACTCCCTCAGGTCCAAGAACACATGAAAGAATTGAAGGAAAGATTTGCTGGCAGAAAGGTTTGCGCCTTCTTCTTTCATAAAAGGTCATCATAACTGTGGGCACTGTCTATTTTTCACTAATGTGTTTGTGCATCGAACAGTTGAACTTTCTTTATCTTGCTCAGTATTCTTAAAGCACCACTGTTTTGTATGATTGTAAACTAGGTTAAATATTAAGATTTGATAAATGTGCTTGGAACTATCAATCTCTTTTTTTTTTTTCGCTTCTTTTCTTTAATCAAAATATGCTATTTAATGTTTTTCATAAAGAAGATGCCTTTGCCTTTTTTTCATTAATATATTTGAGCTGAAGACTGAATGGTGCCTGTTGCTAGTTGTTCTACTATCATAACCATTGATAGTTTCTTAATTGTTCTGATGTTGTTCTAGTTGATGCTTGTTACTGTTTGATGATGCAAACATAATGCAATATGTTGGCTATTCTAGCATGAAGGAATGATATGTCCACTCGTAAATTCAAGTCAGTTTGGACTTCTGAGTCTCCTTGATACCCTTATCAATATTACCTTGTTGTATTATTTGTTACTTTTTGTCAATAAGCAGGTAATGTTAGGTGTTGACCGTCTTGATATGATCAAAGGAATTCCGCAGAAGATTTTGGCATTTGAAGAGTTCCTTGAGGGAAATCCAGAGTGGCGTGATAAAGTAGTTTTGCTGCAAATTGCTGTGCCAACAAGGACAGATGTTCCTGAATGTATGCTTTCATTCTCCATTACACATACTTTCTCTGTTTTTTTTTTCTAAAAAAATAATTCATAGAACTAAAGTTCATGCTTTCTTCTATATAAAATAATGAAGGGGCCTTTTAGGAATAGAGATGGAAATTAAAATTTTTGATTTTGAATGCTGTTCACCAATTTATTTCCTGCTTAAAGAAGACAGGTTTTAACAGTGTGATGAAGAAAGAACAAAAAAACTGAAATAGGCCAGTTGACTGTGGAGTTCTAAACTGGTTTTGCATCAGAGCGATAAATACTTTCATCTTTGGATGTTTGTGTGTCATGATGGTGATCCATGAAAGAGAAAAATGTAACCAAAAGAAGAAAAATTAACAAAGGAAAAACTGTAGAGTAAAGAAAAATAGGAAAAAAAAGAATCTACTCAGCCATGCTTGAAACAATCCTTCCGAACCGCTACTGCTCAGACACTTCCCACTTCTACAGGATACTAGAAAACTCCTCGATACACGAATACTAAACTACCATAGATCCCAAGTGGAAATAACTGCCCTGGAATTTCTTGCCAGCTTGGCATATAAATCTTTCATTATCTTAATTTTTTTTTTTTTAACTTTTTGCATTCCCAGATTCCTAGATCATATTGGACTGGAACTTAGTACTTTTGGCTTTTGTTTTTCCATTTACAGATCAAAAGCTCACAAGCCAGGTTCATGAGATTGTTGGACGTATTAATGGAAGATTTGGAACTCTTACTGCTGTTCCTATACATCATCTGGTTCGTCTTCATGTTATTAATTACGCTTGTCTGTCTTCATTTTATTACTTACACTTATCTCTAGAACTACATGATGCAAGGAACCAGAGGTCTAGAAACTTCCATCCATAACGTAGAGGCAACCTGAAATTTCATTGCCTTCCTGCAGTGAAGAAAAGTACTAGAAGTGTACATTTGACTCTTGTTCAATCAGAAATCAAAATGAACAATGAACTTTCTGATATATCCTTTATAAAGTTCTCTCCTCTGTATTGACAATTTTTTGCTGACTTGAGACCTGATTATTCATATGCCAATCTTTCAATCTGTCTTTGTTTCTATATGGTGCATTATATTAAATTAAGGTTGAACTTTCAGTAGGAGGAATTGAGGGCAATGGTATTGCTAAGTTGTACATGGAACTACGAAACCTCGGCAGGATAAAACGTTTTGATTTTTTTATGCACTGTGGTAATCCATTGGACCTAGAAATTAAAATTAAGTCATGAGGCACGCTGCTATATGTATTCTGTTTTTATTCAATAATAAAATGTAATAATGTGTTTCTTGCTCATTTTAGCTTTTGATTTATCATGTAAGATTGCTAATACATTTGATTTGCTTTTACAGGACCGATCTCTTGACTTCCATGCATTGTGTGCACTTTATGCTGTTACTGGTATTCTTTTATTTGAAGATTGTGGTTCTGTCTTTATGGAATAACAATTTGGCTTGGGTACTCTCAATTCATTATCTAATGAGACTTTTTTGGCATCCCAAAAACATGATGGATGATCAGCTAAAATTCTAGAAGGAAATGCTTAGAAAGCCTTTAGTTGCATGCAATTTTTACAATATGATGGTCTAGTTAGTCTGTTCTTCTTCATCTTATGTCAACAAATTTTCACTTTTTGCTCCTTGTTTTTAATTCCCATTTCTATGATTAAGTGTGTGCTGTGGGGTGTGAGTTGAAGGGACATAGCTGTGGGGTGTGAGTTGAAGGGACATACTTATCAAAATAATTTATCACCTGAAACGATCAGATTTAAATGATTGTGGGAAGCATTTTGATAATGAGGCTCGGACATTGATTCTCAACAACATTAATTCTGAATCCTGAAACAGCTGTAGTTGGCTATATGGGTTATTTTTCTACGTTTCTTTTCAAGGCTTGAACATAAATGGTTCTTTTATTTTGTTTAATTTTTCTTAAATTTTTTTTTATCCAGATGTGGCACTTGTTACGTCTTTAAGGGATGGAATGAATCTCGTCAGTTATGAGTTTGTTGCTTGCCAAGCCTTCAAGAAGGGGGTCCTCATTCTAAGTGAGGTAACTAAAACATTCCTTCCCTTGAGTTTGTATTGTTGCAAGTGGACTGGGATTTGAATGCTAGCTGGAGCCGCAGAATTTGATTTGTGAGAGGCATGTTTGTGAGATAACATGCCTTAATCTGTCTTTACCTAAAGTTGGTCCATGTCTTGGAGGAGATTAGAAAATGGATGAGTTTTAGGTAGCAGTTCTCAAAACCTCATTCTGTGTCTAATTACAGGGTGTACAAACCTGTCTTGTCTTAACTTATGCCTGGGCATGAGCTTTGAAAATGTACACTTCCTTCTTTGGGCTCCATTGCGTAAATGAGCTTTCAATAAAAATGAAGGAAATGGTTAATTGTGTTCATTATTTGCATTCTATTGTGGCAAAATGTTGTGGCTGAGAAAAATATTCTTTTCTCTTTTTCTTAAATTTCTAGTTTGCAGGAGCAGCACAGTCTCTTGGTGCTGGTGCTCTCTTGGTGAATCCATGGAATATCACTGAAGTTGCTGCTTCAATTGGTTATGCTTTGAATATGCAAGCAGATGAAAGAGAAAAAAGACACAACCATAACTTCAGGCATGTGACAACTCACACATCACAAGAGTGGGCTGCAACCTTTGTAAGGTGTTCACCATATCTTGCTGCTGACATCTTCAGTTTCCTAGTGTTTATACATCAATTTCTAATTTTGAAGAAGAAAAGGCAAAATATTTCATTAATGACTGCATCACATATGCTACAATTCGATGATTATGCATTGTTCTTAGTCTAGATATACAGAAATTGGTCCTGATGTTCAGATATTGCTTCACCAATAATTTTCATGTAATATTTATTGCTGTTTTATTAAATAAAACTTAAAACTGTACCTTGTTTCTTTCTTTTGTTTTTTTGTTCTAATTGTGAAGTTCACATTCTGTAGTGAACTCAATGATACCATTGTTGAAGCTCAGTTAAGGACAAGACAAGTTCTGCCCCTGCTTCCCATCCAAACTGCAGTTGAACAATATTTGAAATCTAATAATCGTTTGCTTATTCTGGTATGCTTTTTTACCTTTTAAAACATCAAACTATAATTGGTCATTTTACTTAAGTAACACAATCTCATGAGTTGAGTTTCTGAAATTTTTTCTTTTCACTCTCTCAAATGTTAGTTGATGTGGACACTGTGTTGAAGTGGTACTATTTGACGTGTGTAGATCCCTTTTCTCTTTATTTGGAAATACCTTGGTTACAGGATTTCTCTCACAACCTCCTTTGCATTTGTTTCCAATTTCTTTATGGATTTAGTTTTCATTTGCATTTTTGTTGGATATTTTTATTAAATCATAGTCAAAATTGTGCATCTTTTTACAGGGATTTAATGCAACTTTAACTGAACCAGTGGATTCGTTAGGCAGAAGAGGTGGTCAAATTAGAGAAATGGAGCCCAGATTGGACCCTGAGTTGAAAGAACCGTTGAAGAAGCTTTGTGCTGATGAAAAAACGACTATCGTTGTCCTCAGTGGAAGTGATAGAACCATTCTGGATGAAGTACTCTCCTTTCTCAATCTCCACTTTGTGCTTTGCATATTATGCTTTCAGACTAATGACTTCTTATACAGAATTTTGGAGAGTATAATATGTGGCTGGCAGCGGAAAATGGGATGTTTTTACGTCTTACAACTGGAGATTGGATGACAACAATGCCCGAAAACCTCAATATGGATTGGGTTGACAGTGTGAAGGTATGCATATTATTATGGAAAAGGTTAGTTTCTTCCATCTGAGGTCTTCCAGACCCTAAACTTCTTATGCTTATTTATGATTTCAGCATGTTTTCGAGTATTTTACAGAAAGAACGCCTCGATCTCATTTTGAGCTTCGTGAAACTTCTCTTGTATGGAATTACAAGTATGCAGGTACTTATTTGTGCTATTTTTCACTTGTTCTTTGACACAATTGCTCAAGTGCTAAAAGTTGGATTTGGACTCTTTTGTGAAAATCTTACTGAGCATGCATATATGGATATGTGCGTCTGTGTGTATGCATGCTTGTAATGGATGCACGTATATATGCTTATATACACAAATTCACATGTGTGCACTTGTATATTTTCTTCGGAAAAAAAAAAACTTGGTGCTGTTCTTGTTCATGTTATTTTACTTTCCATAATTCAACAATTTCAGATGTTGAATTTGGAAGGATTCAAGCAAGGGATATGTTGCAGCATCTTTGGACGGGTCCAATCTCAAATGCAGCTGTTGATGTTGTTCAAGGAGGCCGCTCTGTTGAGGTTCGGGCAGTTGGTGTTACAAAGGTATGTGCATCATGGTTAGCAATTAGCCACTTGGATGCTATAGGATTGACCAGAACCACATGCTTGTCTTTCAAATGTGATTTTTTCATTTATTTCAGGGTGCAGCAATAGATCGTATTTTAGGAGAAATTGTTCATAACCAAGGCATGAAGTCACCCATTGATTATGTGCTCTGTGTAGGCCATTTTTTAACAAAGGTATTTTTTTCCCCTTCACATGTCCATTAAGCAGTCTTCATTTTTCGGGCTCAATGCAGTTATTGATTACCATCTTTCTTAAACAGTGGCATGATCCTTGCTATTGATTGATATTGAAAGGAATCTTACCCACACCTATTGATATATTCTGATGACGAACACTAATGTTAAGTTAGAGATTCAATCAAATATGCCAGTTAGTATTGTTTTTTCTTCAAAGCAATTTGGGACTAGCCTCTGATATCGCCGATTCTGGCTGGTTTGTTAAGAACCATATTTAATGGCTTGCCCAGTCATTAAGTTAACCATGCATACATAGATTCAATGCCTTGCATTAACAGTTTAGTACCTGTAAGAGCTTGGTTGGCCTGGGAAGTATGGCCTGCCAAGTTAATTTTATTGTTTATAGCCTTGTTTTTTGGGCTGCATACAGAGTGGCCAACCCAGTTAAGTGGAATAGATATGGGATAATTAGGTGCAGTTTATATCATATATGTTCCCTCTTTGCACTTCTTATCAGAATTTGCCATTTCACCGGAACGAGTTTTGGATTCTTTTAGAAGTGCTTCTCCCAATTGCTAATGGAATTTGATTCTCCAGCAACTTGGAAAACTTTTTCTTAATGAGATATGGCTCCTACCTTTGTGAAATAACTTTCCAATAACTATGTCATTTCTGAAGCATAACCATAACGATAGCATCATATTTTGATGCACTAAATGGATCACATATTAAGTGGATTGATCTGGTCTAGGTAGTTATCATGCCTGTTTGTCTTTTGTTCCACTTCTCTAAAATTCCACTTTAGAAGAACTTGTAATAAGTACGGTGCAAGTAATAATTTGGTTTTGAATTCATTGCTTCAGGATGAAGATATCTATACATTTTTTGAACCAGAGCTTCCTCTTGAATCACCCACTATAGCACGATCCAGGTCACCGGACCATTTTGTTTCACCTGTGCCAAAGATTCCAGGAGGCAAAAGCCGTTCCAAGGCTCACCTTAAGAAACAGCGCTCCCTGCCAACTCTAGAAAAGAACAGCATTGGAAGTGCAGCTTGGCGACCTATTGTGCGGGAGAGAATTTCAGTGCACGAGGGTTCTTCTGTACTTGATCTCAAGGGGGAGAACTACTTCTCTTGTGCTGTATCGCGAAAACGATCAAACGCTAGATATCTCCTCGGAAGTTTAGACGATGTTGTCACACTCTTAAAGGAGCTGGCAGATTCCCCATCATTAAGTTGACTGCAGATTGCTGGTGTTGCACATTCCTCAAGTTCAGAATTTTTAGATCTCGTGATCTTAATAATGAGCTAGAAGGGATATCACTTGTGCCGCAACTGCGAGCTGTCCTTTAATATTTTTGTGCATATGAAAGCGTCATCCTAGAACTATATAGTTTCTTCCTTGCATCATCTTCCTTCAGCAGCTAGATGGTTTACAATTGGATATAATTTTGGATTTCAAGTACAGTGGCGTCACATATAGAAAACAAAATTCATGATAAGAAAAATTCATATGTTATCCTTTACATTACAATTTTAATGGAGCAAAGAATTTCAGATTACATTTGAAATTTCTTCTTTGCTTTTGATGAAACTCTATTGGCTAGTAGCTCAGTCAAGCGTTGGATGGCTCGTAATATTGTAGGATATGAGTTCATAAAAAAAGAAATTGCACGTAGAGACATGGCCAATTATTCAGGGTTTCATGTGACATCTTAAGTAAGCAAAAACAGATGATATTGGATTCTTGTGTCACATGTCGCTGATAGACAACAATTATTACTTGAAAATGTAAATGCATGGTGATTCTTCTGGAGGTTTTTTCATTGTGCAGAATAGCAAGCAAATGACAGACACTAGCTAGAGAAAGAGACCATCCCTATTCCCTCATTAATGCTTTTTGTTAGCATTATAAGGTTCACGGGTTTTGCTTTATTTTTAAGAATTCCGGTCCTTTATCATCATCCTCTTAAGAATTTGAGCTATAAACGTGAACCCAAGTACAATAATGGAGTTACAAACTAGTAACAACTTTCAAAATCACTATTGATTCAGCACGCACGAAGTAAAATAATGGAGTTCTATATATATATATCGCAAGTAAGAAAATTTTTTCGTTTGAGTTTGGAATTCACAAGATCAAAGGTGGTACCCAAAAATCCAAAGGACTTATCTAGAGGATGGAGATGATGAAAAATCCAACTGCATTGCCATAATTTTAGAAAGTGGGATTGCCCACAACCTACCTTTCATTTTGTTTTGACAAATAGAGTTGAAAAAGATTGTTGTCAATGTCATCACTTTTCATGCATGCAATGCAAGCACTAATCCTCTTACATATGAATTCAATGCCATTGCTAGCTACATGATGACCGTCAACCTGTAAATAAAAGAAAGATTCTTTTCCACAAATTAACACAAACAGACAGAATGAAATCTCAACATCTATATATAGTTGGTTCGGCATTTTTTGACTCCAGAAAGTTTGATATATACTTGAGAATTGAATATGTATAGCGTACATCCTCAAAGTGCCCATTTTGCTATCTTAGATTGACCACTCTATATACTTAACTTTTTCTAAATTCAACATTGGAGGAGAGGATTGTTCTTTAATTTTTTTTAAAAAAAATAATATAATTTTTAATTTTTGAGCACGTCAATTAAATTTTATATTTTTGTTTGAAAAACTTATTAAAATATTTTGAAAAAAATTATAAAAATAAAGAAAACGGTCTCTTACCACCTATTCGGTTAAGGCTATATATATATAGCTTTTGGATTGAAAATCAACAATGGATAGTAAAAATATAACTTAAAGATGTATCGGCTGAATGTAATTAAGTAATCTGATATTATAATTTTTTCAAAAAAATATTAATGAGCGAAGGTTTCGATCTATATATTTCTTTCTTTTCTGTAAAAAAAAAATGTACAATTGCATCAAAACTTGAGATAAAAATTAATTAATAGATTACTACCTTGTTCCATATTGAGCATATGATTTGGATTTTTGTGGTCCTATTTTTTGGCCTAATTTAGATTATTACAAGATTTTACACAAAACGATAAATTGCATCCCCACTTAACCCCTAGCATCTATCTTCCCAATTGCCCCATACCTAAGCATATAGGGCAGTTCCCTGAGCACTATATATACATATATGTCATGTTCTAAACTATATTATGTTAAAAATTCATTACTAATATTAATAATAAAAAAAA
>CATIWK010557125.1:0-32482 GCA_949634005.1 Mallotus japonicus
TTCTCACATACTAACTCCCTAAAATACCCTCTTCACTTATCCCATCTCATTTAACCTAACTCATTAACCTATCTCTACCAAAACCCTTGAGCAGCCGTCCCACCCCCACCTACCCTCTGTTCCTCATCTGACCATCTTCGCCTCCTTTCTTCGTTGCCTTTCTTCGTAGCCGTTAACCATATCATCGTTACCTACACCCCTTGCCACCGTTAGCACCATCACCGTCGTTATCTACTATCGCCGCCTTCTCATCTGATGGTTGTCAAGCCATCCTTCCTCACTGCCGTCAATACCATCTCAAACTCAAGCTCATTCCTTCAAGAAAGAAGACATGCAGTAGCGATTTTGATGGAATCTTGCTGAAATTTCCTCTTTAATTTCTTATAAATTCTACAATGTAAGATCTAATAGCTTTTGTTCATTCATTGGCCACTGCATGTATAGAGTGTTTTTTGCTGCTTATTGTTATTGGATTTGTAGTTGTTGTAAGATTTTTGCTTTGTGGGTTTTAATTTTGTGCTATTTTTATAATATTTTGATTGTTAATTGGAACATATTATGATTTGGTTTGCAATCAAATCGTGGATGACTAATTAGAACCTTTACTAACATGTACTTAACAGAATCTTTTAAGGCCTGAGGCAGCACATGCTGTAGAACATTTGTTGCCTCACAATGTCAACGGGGATTTATCTACACTGTGCATATGGCCAGACCAAATACGGCACTGGCACAAATACAGGTGGACAAGTTCTCTACATTTCATTGATACCCTAGACAATGCTTGCACATTTGATTATTCAAGTATGATCCAGGCCTAAATATGAATTATTGGCTATGTTTCTTTTTTTTTTTCTTGTTTCCTCCTTCGTCACTAGTGAATCCAACATGTAGTGGCTGAAAAAAACAAGAAAAAGAAATTGAAGTAATGTTCGAGTCCTGCAGACAAACAACAAAAGAAGAAATGAAACTCAAACTGGCTAGCATGTACCTGATGAATATCTCCCATGAAGTGAGACAAGAACAACAATGCTTCTGTCACATTGTCTGCATAACAAAGTTAAATTGCAATTTAGCTAGTACATATAGCAAATTAAATTAAACAACTGGCAGGAGGAGATTACTTACATCTGCGATCTGTTGATCCCTCCTTGTAGTGCAAAAGCTGAGATGTAAAATTCTGAATAGCACCAGCAACACATCTGTCCTTCTCACAGTCCCCTGGTAAAATTTATGACAAGCTCAAATTTACAAACTAATTGCATTTTCAGTTTCTGTTTTTATTTCACTTTTTGTTGAGATTGTGAGCTCTCAGGTGAGCTTTGAGGCGAGCTCTCAAGCGAGCTCTCTGCCAAGTAAGCTCGAGCTGAGCCCAAGTAAAATATAAATGAGCTCAAGCCGAGCTCGAGCTTAGGTTTTGAAAAATGTACCGAGCTCGAGCCTAGTGTTTTTAATCTGAGTCGAGCCCGAGCCTACCCAAAACTCGGCTCGGCTTGGCTCGGTTACACCCCTCTCTACCTTATATCGATATGTTAATTGACAATGCTGCCACTTGCACAATATATTCTTTCATGGATGGATTCTTCGGATATAACAAGATTTTGATGGCTATTATCGACAAAGCAAAAATGGCTTTTCATAATGGAATGTGGTACTTACTATTATAAGGTAATGTCGTTTGGTCTGAAAAATGTAGGTGTAACATCCTAAAGGATGGCAACAGCCATGTTCTATGACATAATGCATAAAGAAGTGGAAGTGTATATAGACGACATGATGGTGAAGTCAGAAATAAGGGAAGGACTCTTTGTAGTACTTCAGAAGTTCCTAAAAAGGGTCAAAGAATACAGTTTGAGGCTCAATCTAAAGAATGCGTGTTTGGGGTCACTTCAGGCAAAATGCTAGGGTATGTTGTTAATTAGAAAGGAATCGAAGTGGATTCAAACAAAGTAAAAGTAATTCGCGAGATGCCAGTGGCAAGGATAGAGAAAGATATCAGAGGGTTCTTAGGAAAGCGCCAATTCATCAGTTGATTCATTGCTAAGTTAACAGCTGTGGGTGAACCAATCTTTAAACTACTCAGAAAGGATCAATTAATTAGATGGAACCAAAAGTGTTAGCTCTTTAATAAGATTAGAGATTACTCAGCCAGTATACCAGTAATGAAGCCGCCAAAATCAGAATATCGTTGACTCTGTATTTAGCCATTGAGGGGAATGCAATTAGCGCCATGTTAGCCCAAGAGGGGAAAGCAAAAATAGAGCATGTGGTGTACTATTTAAGCAAGAAGATATTACCATATGAAGAAAAGTACAGTCAAATCGAACAAATATGCTTAGCAATAGTATGGGCCATGAAGAAGTTGAGGTACTACTTCCGGTCTTACAAGATCCAAACTATGTCCAAAATGGATCCAATGACGTATTTGTACAAGGCTCATTCTTTAGTGGGAAAATTGGCCAAGTGGCTCGTTCTGTTAATGGAATTCGATGTGCAATAGTTGATTAAGAAAATAATAAAGGGAAGATCAGTCACTGAGTTAATAGCTCTAAATACAATCTCATAATAAAAAAGTCCAACTAGACTTTCCAAATGATGTCAGCTCAGCTATCGAGGTACATGGATGGCCTATGTATTTCGAAGGAGCAGTGAATTAGTTCGGTGTTGGAGTTGGAGTCATACTCTTGACACTTGAGGGTGAAGTGGTGCCAGTTACTAGGAAGCTAGCATTTAGAGTTACAAATAATGAAGCTAAGTATGAAGCATGCGTAGTCGGAATGAAAGCTCTGATAGCTCTGGAGTAACAAAAGTTAAGATATTGAGGGATTCTATACTAGTGATCAATCAAATAACTGAGAAATGGAAACTAAAAGAACGACACTTGAGACTGTATCTAGATCATCTTCACCAGCTAGCTCAATCTTTTTAAAGATGCAAATTCATTCAACTGCCGAGAAGTCACAACCAAATGGTGGACGCACTTGCTTCCCTGGCATCGGTGTGGTAAGATCTAACCAATATGCCAAATATCAGAATGTTAAAAGTGAAAGTGGATGAAACACCCTGGTTTTAAGACATTCAAAAGTATCTAGCTTTAAAGGTATACGAATTTGCATTCTACACGTCATTTTCACTCCCTTGACTAGGATAGCTTGATTACTACATGAAGCAAAAGCTTCTAAAACAACAAAAATAAGCTCAATCGAATCTGAAGACCAAAATAATCATTTTTGCGCGTTTATTTTCTATATTATTGTAATTCTTCTCTTCTACTCTAATTTTTACCTTTTAATTTTGTGCTGCCAGCAAGTTGTGAAAATTATGTGTTTTTGTGGTGAGAATAGCCATATTATGTGTTATTTGAATATTTATTGCTTTATTTGCATTATATTAAGCTATCATTTTTGCATTTGGTAGCTCTGAAATATCATTCTTATGCCAAAACTATATTTTTCATAATTTTCTGCTGCGTTATGCATTTTCAATAATTTTTATCCCATTTTATTATAAAAATATGCTTTTATAATAAAGTTTATATTTTTCACTAATTCTGCATTTTTGTGTAAGAGCCTCATGTTTGCATTAAATTCTCATTTTTACCTTCAAAAATGTTAGATATGTCATTATTATATAATTTATGCATTTTCTACATTTTCAACATGTTTCATTGATAAAAATTACATTTTGGCATCAAAATCTGCATTTTTTTTGCATCAATTATGTATTTTATGTGAAAAATCATTATTTTTCATGTAAAGTTTTCATCATGCTTTCAAAAATATCAAATTTATCATTTTCTTTGCATTTCTATTTTCAAAATCACATTTCAACATAAATCTTGCATTTTGTCATAGATTCCATCTTTTCTGCATTAATTTCGTATTTTTAAAATAAAAATCACATTTTTAATGCAAATTCTGCATTTTTTATATAAAATCTGCATTTCGATATCAAGGTATCATTTTCAATGTAAAAATGATATTTTGACATCAAGTTTGCATTTTTATGTGAAAAATTAAAATTTTCACATAAAGTTTTCTATCTTTAACCTAAAATAATTATTATTGCATCATAATCATTACTTTTGCGTATCAATTACACTTTTAGTGTTTCTATCACAAAATCATCATTTTCATATTCAAAATAACATCCTTGATGCTAAAATCATATTTCAACATTTCTTGCATAAGTATGAATCTTTGCTACAAAATCACATTTCCAAGCTAGAGCTTCAACCCCTGGTCCAATGATAAATTTTTTATCCATTTTATGTTAGCCTAGCATTTTTTATCATTTGCTTATCATTTAGGATCATTATTCTATTAATTGATAACCATTTTATATTATTTTATCATAATTCTTGCATATACATGCCTCTATTTGCTCTTTAAACTGATTGATCATTTCCTGCTTATTTGCTATCTATGTGGATGAGTGGATGCAATGCACATATCTGTGTTAACCTCTATTTTGCAAATGTTTATTAGATCTAGGGCTAGATTAATATTTTCACACTTTTTCTCTTTCAAATGTATTTACTAGGAAAGAGATGTAAATAATTGTATTTACTAGGATCGATCCCTTTATCATTTAGAAAAAATGCCTTAAAAAATTCACGATCGCTCAGAGTATCTGACAATCTGATGTCACTTTATTAGAATTTCACTTTCTCAAATCACTTTCTCATACTTGTCATTTGAGTTTTGAGGTCTCTTCCCTTTTTATTTCTTAGACAACAACGTAGGCATTATTAGAGGTTCAGCAACATCCTGCTCAATGACATTGACCTGAGGAGCTTCACCTTCTCCCTTCAGTTGATTCTCCTCATACGAAATCATTTCATCCACAAAAAAGATCAACTTCAACCATCTATAATAAAAAATAAAAGGCAAGTTAGAAAATACCTTTAATATTAGTAGGATCACTTATTAATTGTTCTGGCCTTGTTTCAGTCAGACACATCCTTAGAAAAAATCTCTAGGGATATAAGTCAACCGAAAGACTATCTATTGAGTATTGAGCATAAGCTCTCTAAGAAAAGCGAGTCCATCATCTAGAAGCTCGGATAATCATCTAAGGCTCTAAGCTTCAAAAGCCCATTCATGATGAATGTTAATGAAATTAGTGTCATGTTCAACCATAAAAAATGATACATCTTTGACTTACTAATGTCCATAAATTTCCTAATAACGTTGAACCCGACTATTACGGATAAGGTATAAGATAGCTCACCCTTCTCCTTAGTAAAATTATACATGTATCGGTGCATAGGTATATTTAATTCTTGACCATATGAATGAATAAGTTTGTAAAAGGCAATCAAAAGTCGGTAACCATTTAGGTGAAGCTGATTGGGTGAAATACAATAAGTGTTTAGGAGTTGCTTGATGAAAGGATCTAAGGGAAACCTCAAACATCCCTCAAGATGATCTATGTACACCACAATTTTGTTGTTGCCATCGAGAAGGTGGTATGCCCTAAAGCTCTTATTCACCAAATGTCTTATAGTTAGGAGGAATGCTAAACTATTTCCTACATTTTTTAAGCATTTGTTTATCTACTCTTAGCTCAAATTGGGACAAATCGATATTCATCATAGGAGCCATGATTTTCTAAAAAAATGACAATAAAAAAAAGAATTAAAGATAGAAATGATGAGATCTAACCTTAAGGAGAGACATTGCACCGCAGAATCAATTGTAGGAAGCTGGAAAAAGAACAAGACAGTTGTAGAAAGGAAGTAACTGCCAAAACCTAAAATTACTCAAGAGAATGAAGAAGAGGAAGAAAGGTAGAAAGACCTAAAGAAATAGTAATATATATTGCGAAGGAAAGTTCTAAATGGACAACATTTACCCTTTGACACAAAAAATTCACTATTATTGAACGAAGGATAGTCTGGAAATTACACAATGGCAATAAACGCCCACGTACGAATGGTTATCCAGCAGTAGCCGAAACATCTCTATAATTGAAATGTCCTTTCAGTTGTCATAAATGTGTTTATTTTCAAATTCAAAATTTAAACAATAACTGACACATAAAAGATCATGCACTGATAATGCTCAAAACTGCCAAGTGGCATTAGAAACCATGCCGAGTTACACTAATGATAAAATTTCATTCCTTTATCATTTGTTATAAATTGTGAATTATTTTAGGTACCTCTCATATGGGCATATAACAAAGACTCAGCACTCACCAGTACTCTACGCATGCTCGAATCAATACTCGGTACTACGCGTGCCCACCAACACTTTTTGCATGCTCAGTCCACTAATCACCAACACTCATTTGTGCTCAGTTCAACGCCGCGCCTAGCGCTCAACATAATAATCTCCAATACTTTACTCGTGCTCGGTTCAACATTATGCATAGCGCTTAATATGACTTTCTCCAGCACTCCACTTTCAACTTTTTCCAACACTTTATTTGAGCTCGGATTAACTCTCTCCATCTCTCTATTTAATCTCACCATGACTTTCTCAGTATTTTATTCGTGCTCGCATTAACTTTTTCCTGTGCATGGTTTAATATTTAGCTCAGCTTCAAAGTATATGAACGGAACGATACAAAGATCAACATCACTCTAGATCAGTCGGATATAAATATCCGAGCAACATATGGGGACTCTTGATACCCCAATATCAATATCCATGTCCAGAATAAAAGCCTAACACTCCAAAGCCCAAAAGGAGTTCAAATCTAAAAGCGAAAAGGATACCCGATTCAATATTAACAAAAAAACTAGTCCCACAAGGACAAAGAATTATTAACAAATCCAAATCCAACCTGATTTGAGCTATATATATCTCTACATATATACTTCTCATATCCTTTCAATTTATTCATTCCATTCGTTATACACTGTAACACCCATACCCTCAATTGTACGTTAAGTGTTGTGTATAGTTAGGCTAGAGTATCAGATCAAGCCATGACCTATACTTGATCATAGAGCGAGAATTTATGAATTTTGATGACACTCAAAATGAGTGAAATTATGAGAAAAAATGGATTATAAGTAAAAATGAAGTAAAGAGTGAGGATTAAAAAGTTAAGGTATGATATAGACTAAATTGAAACAAATAATTGTCCTTGAATGAACAATTGGAAGTTCGAGGGTTAATAGGTAATGCTAGCATCTCATTAAGGGCTAAAAGGGGCATTTTACACTTAAATCTATCTTAAAAAGCCTTAGAATCTTCCCTAAGTCATAGATTTTAGAGAGCAGCCCTATATGTTTAAGGGAACAAAAAAAAGGAAATAACTACACTTAGAAAGAAAGAGAGGGGAAAGAAAGGAAACTTGACTCTACTTGTTGGTGATGATTTTTCAAGCAGATTTTGAAGATCTAAAATGCTTTTTCAGGATGTAATTTTCATACCAAAATGCTTTAAAGGTTGATTTGGTAAGTATTTTAAGAGTTTATATTGATTTGAGTTAGGGTTAGCAAACCGCTATATTCGGGTTCTGAATTCCTAGTTTTTCTGTCTCAGTATTTTGATCATATCTTGAGGTAAAAACCTTTAAATTAAGTATTATTTGATGCAATGGAAACTTCAAAAAGTCCTTTAAAACTTTGTTATCTTGAGCTCTATTTGATTCAATATCTAGGTTTGTCTATTAAGAGCAAAAATATGATTGCTCAATCTGTTAGAATTTATGAGCTGATTGTATTTAAACAACTATAATTACCTTTGTAGAGCTTCAATCAAAGTGAAATTTTTACAACTCTTACTAAACACATAATTATAGGACTATATGAAATTTTAGATTCAAATTTTTTCTATAATTCCCTACAATATTTTTAAGTTACTAGAGAAAACTGCCCTTCAATATAATTGAAACAGATTTGTAGGCTTCATGAGCTGAATTCTAGTTTATATATTTCTTTTGTATTTTGAGCTAAGAAACTCCAAATTAAGATTGGTTTGATTTTAAGGAAACTTTAACGAGTCCTCTGTAAGTTTGTAGTTTTTGATTTAGGGTTGATTCTGCCGATGTAATTGTCTACTGAGGCTGTACTTTTTATTATGCAATCTGTTAGAATATTTGAGCTGATTATATTCAACTACTTATAACTTTCTCTGTGGTTATTAACTTGAGGTGAATTTTTGATAGCATGTACTGGACACATAGGTCTAAGTCTATTTAAAATTTGAGCTTAAGATTCATTTTCTATAAGTTGCAGTAATCTCTCAAAGTCAGGCCTGAAAATAGCCCTGTTAGAATTGATGAACCTGATTTGTAAAGTTAAGTTCAATTGCATATTTTGCATATAATCTGGGGGCTGCATGATTAGGGTAGTATATTGTTATATTGATGATTTGTAAATAAACTTGCATGTGTTAGGTACTAGAAAAGGCAAGGAAGGTGATGGTGCAAACTAAGCAATTTGGTGAAGCGGTTGTGTGTATTTTGTAGACTGTTTTAGTGAGTAGATGTTCAAGCCCTTTAACTCTTTTTATAGCAATAAAATGAACTTTTTGATGTTGTTTCATGAACCTGAAATGATGTATTGGATTTGGTTTAGCTGAGCTTGTTGCTACTTGGTTTATGTGTTAAGTTTCAAGCTTTGAAACTATAATGGTTTTAAGATTACAAATTTAATATATTAATACAATATGCTTTGATTTGGTAACCTGATTTGAGATCATATTAATTACTTGATGATTTAAATGAGTTTATGCTCAACATAGTTTCACTCCTTTGAATAATGATGAAGATGGTTTGATTTTGAACGCTTTGTTGAATTACAAATGCGTTAGCAACATTTTGACTGATTATTTGATTAAAATGGTATTTTGATTTTGTGTATTATCTCCCTATATGAGTTGTGAATGTACTGAGGTATTATACGCATATTTGAGATTGTGATGGTTGCTATTGCACAATAGACAATTGGGCACTTGATTGTAAGACAATGAAGGGAGAAGGGTCAGCCTTCAAGTGCGCCTAGAGAGTGAGTTTATGATGGTCTGTACATTATGGCCGGGTTGTGATGCTTATTATAAGGATGGTTAATAAATATGAAATGTTGTATTGATGTTTAAAAAGGCATGTGTTTTACTTGGCTAAGTTTTGCATAAGTTTGAAAGTAAGAACAAATTTGATGTTTTAAGTGAACTATAATTTGATTATAAATACTCTAGGATTTTGATTTGAGGTGTTTATTATGTTTAATTAAGTTAAATAGTTTTCTACTTGAAACCTATATTCACTGAGTATTTTTTTTACTCATTTTACCTTGTTTTTCAAACTTTTTCAGATAACAGGCTTGATAGTGGGTGGATTGAGCTAAGAGAGTGTGTATAGAAATTTCAGAGTAAGGTTGGCCAATATCCTCGTTCGAGAAGCCTTGTATTTTGTTTCCTAACCTTGTTTCTATAAGTATTATAAATGAATATGTTCTGAAGTCAAAAAGTGGTATCTACGCTATATGTAAAGCAACTGTTTGGAAATGCATTTTATATTACTTTAAAGATGTTCACCACTATGTTCTTAGTAAACAAACATGAAAATCAATCTAGTTTTAAAAGATGTGGTTTCCTATATTACTCAACTATCTTATACTATAACTACTATACCTAAACACATTAAATTGCAAAAATTCTTATTTCCTAATTACATCACCTGAACAACATCAAACTTTTCCAAGAGATTGTTTTCAATTTTTTTAACAAATGTAATTAAAATCATAATGTAATTTGACTAAATAAAATGGTTGCTGAATGGTTGGTTGTAAATGTCCATCTTGGGCTATGCAAGACGAGATGTGACATACAACATTCCATAAAATTCAATACTTTTTCTTATACAAATACTAACTTAAACATCAGAGTACTGGTGGAAAAATTTTTATGAACTCACCCTAAATCTACTTGTATGTGTAGATTTAAAAGAAGATTTAGCAAATGAATTATCAATTATTTATATAATTATTCAAATTGATCTCTAGTATGAAAATTATTAATTATCGAGACAAAAATGAGAAATATACATTGGAGTTATTTCTTTTCTGAAAAAATTATGAGGTCAAGTCAAAGTTTTGATATTCTAATTTTAAAACTAATTTGCGTTTCAATCTGTTGTGTTAAACATACTTTAAATATGAATTATTAAAACAAACAATAATTATCATATCTTTAATTATTAGTTTAAATTTTGAAAAAAGTATTTCTATTTAAAAAATCAAGGTTCAATATTAAATTAACTTCATTACCACCAAAATTTATAGAATTATAAACCCATTAAAAATATATACTATATATTCATGAAAAATATAATAGTAAATAAAAATATTTTTCGCTACTTTTCAAGTGTGATTAAAATATTTTGATATGTACTAATAGTGAAAAATAACAAATATATAGAATTAACTTTATCGTAATATATTTTTAGTTAATTTCATATATTATAAAATTATTGGGGTTTCTTAGTTATTAATTTTAACCAATAGAATAATTCTTTCTACTTCTTTTTGCATGTAATAGTAATTAATTTATTTTTTTAATAAAAGAAATAAGAGATTTACAATATGCAGTATCATTGTTTTTATTACTTTATACTTATGTCTAAAAATAAAATTAAAAAAACCACAAAAAGTTAAAAGACTTTTATAATTGGGATAATGACCCACAAGTCCTATAACTTTTTAAATATGTCAATAAAGTCTTAAAACCACTTTTTTTTAAGGGATAAGTACAAAAAACTACCCTGTGATTTAGTGCATTTGCACTTCGAATCTTGTGGTATTTTTTATGACACTTCAGTACCCTGTGGCTTATACCGTTAGCAAAGAAGAGCCAAATCACTAACGCCGTTTATTTGAGCTGACGTGGATGCTGATGTGTCAAAATACTTGCCCACGTGTCCAAAAACTTATCATAGTTTATGGGGTTAAAAACAATTTTGATCCTTGTAATTTAGCCTTTTGGCATTTAAGTACCATGTATTTCATGTCTTTTACACTTTAGTACCCTTTTAAGTAATATCATCATTATTTATTTGAGTCATTCTACAATGCAAACATTTGTATCTATACAAATGAATTCTGAACCGTTAGATTGCTACTTATTTAATTATATCCATTGATGCATTTTATAGGTATTGATACACAAAAATAATCAATGGTTGTGATTAAATAAAAATAAATCCAACGGTTCAAATTCTATTTGTATAGATACAAACGTTTGCACCATAGTAAGAACCTATTTTTTGAGAAAACATTGAAGGGTAGCAAAGTATAAAAGAAATGAAACACATGAAAAACTATTTTAGTTTATATAAGTTTTTTTTTAAGTTTATATTGATAAGAAATTGTAAAATATGCTGGTTATATCGATTGTTGGGGTTAAATAGGTTAAAAATAAAAATTTAAAGAGCAAAATACATTTAACTCCCTCTATTTATAAAAATAAAATAGTTTAATCTGTAAGTTCTAATAAAATAAAATAATATAGTCCTTCAATTTTTTAATTATTTAAATTTTAAAATTTCAATAATAACTAAATTTTAGACATGTACACATATCTCCATCAATATATATATTTTTTTGAATTATACAAAACACACACTAACTCAAAAGTGTAATTTTAATAAATCTATAAATATTCATAAATTTATTTTATATTCATTATTTACTTGATTTTATTAATTTTTGTTTCATTTAAAATTAGTATTATCTAAAACTAAAGTAATATATAAAATGAATTACTTTAAAAGAAGGTAAAATGAATGAAATCAAACATAAAAATAAATATAAAATAAAATAGATAAAAATTAATGAATTTATTAAAATTATAATTTATTTTTTAATTTTGAAATGTTGATAAGGACATGTGTAACTATTGAAAATTTAGTAAAAATTGTGATTTTAAATTTGAAATAATTAAGAAATTAAAAAAGCGCAACCCTTTTTTATTTTATTAAAATAAAAAGGATTAAAGTGTTAGATTTTATAAAATGTTTAGCTTTTATAAACTAGAGGGAGTAAAATGTCTTATTTATCAAGGTACTAACGGAAAATTTAACGGAAGGGCTAAAGTGTTAACGAAACTAAAACTGAGAGATGTAAATGTTCGATTTTAAAACAAGAGGGAGGAGAATGTAAATTAGGTCAAACTTTGGAGAGGAAAATATAATTTTCTCTAAATTTTAGAAGAAAGGTAAAGTTATTCTAATATTTATTTATTTGTGAGAAGGTCTCAGGAACAATGCAGCTCATTGTTTAGCAAAAGCTGCTCGTTTTTGTCAGGTGAAGGAGAATGGTATACCCGCTTTTCCCTTATGCAAATGTATTAGCTTCTGATATTCTCAATTAATAAAAATTTCCTTTCAGAAAAAAAAAATTATCATTGTTATATTTTAAGCAATTTGACCCATGCAACCAACCAACACTTCTTCAAGTTTAATTCTGTAATTTTATAATATTTAAGCTTCGTTTGTTTGCGGAAAATATTTTCCATTGCAACACTAGAAAAGACAATAAATGAAGAGAGAATGTATTGGAAAATAAAAAGGGAATGCAATAAATGAGGAAAGAAGACATTGGAAATGATATTGGAAAATGTTTTCCCATTCTTAAAATGGGAAAATATTTTCCTTTATTTTGAAGTAATTTTTCATTGACTGGTATATTATTTTCCTTTGACTTATTTTTTCTAGCTAATCCAAACACGGAAAAATAAGAAAAAATATTTTTCAAAAGAATATTTTCCACAAACAAACGGAGCCTTAGAGAAAATTATACAAAGTACAGAATTACATGCTATTTTTTTATATAATTAATTTTCTCTAAATAGAGGTGTATGGTGTAGAGTCGGAAACGCTATGCATTCACTTGTCAAGCTAAATAGGTCAAAACATTTTGGAAAAGTAGAAAGCAATATGAGCTGGACACTATAAAAACCTTAATTTATCTACAATTTAAAGTGACGAGTTTAATTTGTTATCTTTTACTTATTTAAAATTAAACTTATAGTAATAAAATAAATTTTTATCTTTATAAATTAGATTTAAAATGAGAAAATATATTTAATGTTTCTATATCTTATGTAAGAAGACAATTAAAAAAATAAATTTTTTAAAATTTGAGATATGAAATTAAAATCCCACATTATTAGCTATAAATTAATCTAACTTTAAAAAAAATAAAGTTAATTTTCTTTTAAATTTGATCGTGGTTGTGATAACTACCAAAAAAAGATAAGTTGAAAATTTTAAAAATATTAAAATTTAAATTTTTAGATAAATACTATATTAAAATGATAAATTGAAAGTAATTATATTTCAAAATTTTCAAATAACATGAAAATAATTAATTATAAAATAAAAATATTTTGTTTCTAAAATAAAATAAATAAATGAATGATAATATAATTTCGTCTCCATAAGATATAGAAACACAAAATAAAATGATAAAAATAGAGATAATTTTAAATGTCTCTATAATCTTTATAATAAATTATAGAATGTTATTTATTGAGACAAATATTATTGTCTCTACTGAAAATATTTTTTGCAGTGAGAATTATTCACAAAAAGAAAATCTAGTTAGAAGAAGTACAGAAGACATGGGTAGCAAAGCAAAAATTTACTTGTTAAATTATTTTCTGAATTTGATGTGATTAGACTGCCATCACTGTTCTTATATCAGAATTTTTATGATTTTTTGTGGTTTGTACAAAAGGACAAATTTTGTTTCAGACCAATCATCTCAATTTCAGGGATAACAATTAAGAAATCATTTTTGGCATTTTCTCCTAATTAGTACTAGATTTTTTTTATTATTTCCCTTAAAAAAAGGATTTGACAAATCACATCACATGTATATATTTTTATTAGAATTATCAATTCCTGGTTCTGAAAAAAAAAAAAAAAACCCATATGTGGGTGGGCGGTGAGGATTTAACGCACCAGCTAAAATATTTCCGGTTCTTCCTCTCTACATTGGGTGAAAAATCACTGGATTTTATTGATTAGCGAGTGTAATAATTTATTCGAATTATATAGTTATATATTTACTCCCTTTTCTTATTTATTTTCAAAAAATAGTTCAAAAAGAATTTTGCCGTTCAAAAAAAGAAAAACCTACGTTTATTTAGATTTATTTTCTATATCTATGTCCTTTTGTCAAATTAATACTTATCAATGTTGTATTTGAACAAAAACCAAGCTTGATACAAGCCATCAAAGATGAATGGTCAGAGCAGATATAGATAAAGACTAAAAAGAATTAAAAAAAATATAACTATAGTCAAAACACATAAAATACTGTGTCAATAATTCAAATTTCTTATATCATTTGGCAAGTTTCTTGTTTTAAACATTATAGATAATTATATAGATTAATTTTAACTAGTAGTGAGCATTGTATCAAACTAAAAAAAAAAATTGATAGCATGTTTTACATAATAAAATATAATTCATATGATATTTTTTAAGTTGAATTCTAGACTTTTTTAGAAAGTATTTTCTTTAACAATCTTACTCATTAATATCTCATAAGATCATGATATATTAGTTATTAGTGTCGGTAAAAGAAAAAAAAATCTCATAAAATTACGAGATATTAGTTATTAGTGTCGGTGAAAGAGAAAATATGTAACTCGGGGGAGATTTAATCCTATAAAAATAATGTGAGTTCAGTAATCTAATCCTCATTAACTTGTACAAAGACTATTTGGAATAGCATGTACACCAGCCATGTACTGAATTTTACAAACCTCAAACTCTAAATTAGTATAAAAGAATTATTTCTTTGATTCTAGAAAAGTTTGATTTTAATAAAACGTTTACTCTTTTATTATATAACCAAGTTTAATCGCAAAATTTTTTAATCTCTACAAAATCCCAATAAAAAAAAGTTAAAAAAAAAACTTTTTTCTAAAAACACAACGATATCTATTAAGCTAATAAACAAGATGATATTATACTGAATTTAAATGAAATAGAAGCAAGGTAAAAAGTAGGATCAAATATTTTCGATTTATAGCAAAATTATAAATATCTTAATTTTTCTATATATATTATATTTTCTTTATTCAATATTACCTATGTAATATTTAATAGTTTAGAATATAATATTTAATAGTTAATTGTAATACATTTTAAATTTTATTGGTGTTATATTATCTATTAAATTTCAGATACATGAATTTAGATATGCATTAATACTCTTCAACTCTTATATATATATATATATATATATATATATTAACCAAATAATATATATATTTAAACATTTATATTTAAATAATAAATAATTAAAATATAATATATTTAGAAAAATAAGATATTTATGCAAAAAATAATATTTAGGAACAATTTATTAGAAATAAAAAATGTTTGATTTTTTTAAAAAAAATATGTAGTTGATGTGGTAGTAGAACTCATATCGATAATACCATATAAAATATTAGCTCAGCATCTTCACATTTAATTTTGATCAAAATTAATTATATGTCATAATTATCATATATTTCCTAATAAAGTTTGATAATTTTTAATAATTTCCTGGTATAATAAATATTTTTCATTTTAATTATTTAATTATTTTTAAGAAAATAATTAAGATGAAAGAAATAACATCAGGCCCAAGAAAAAAATGGCAGCTAAAGCAAAAGCCCAAAATATTAGGACTGAGTATGCAGATTAAAATATCCGAATTGAACTGAATAATCGGACCGAAAATCTCTGGAACCATATTGAATTGTTGATTTTTTGACTTTATTTGGACTGAATTGTACCGATAAAAAATTTTTGATAAGATTCTGAACATTTATAAATATCCGGATCGAGAACTAGACCGAATTGAACCTAACTGTACTAAATTGCATTGGACAAAAATAACCAAAATTTATTTATTTATATATTTATAATATATAAATATTATCTAACTACTTTTAAATAAATAATGCTAATATTATAATTAAAATATAAATTCTTTTATTAAAAAATAATAAAATAAAAGAATTAACTAATATTAATTAACTAATATTTGTCCAAAAAAAAGAATTAACTAATATCTTTTACAAATATTATTTAACTAATTTAATTACATTTGACCAAAAAATTTTATAAATATCATTTAACTAATATTAATATTACTCCAGGTATATTTAACAAAATTTCAAGTTTCATGGATGTTTAAAGATTTAAGAAAATAGTGTATTTTGTATAATTCTCCGAATCTCCGTTCTGTATTTGATTGAACTGTATTGGATTGAAATATTCGATTTTCAAATTATATTGTTCCTTGAAACAATACAAAACAAAAATTTTGAGTTTCAGTTATGATACCAGTTTTTAATATTTTCAAAGCTTAGATTTTCAATCCAATTCCGGAGATTTTCAAATCCCCGAATTGGATCGGACCGTGCTTAGCCCTACAAAATATTACCAATAAAACACTAAAAATGTAATGAATTTTTTTTTGAGAAAGAAAAAAAATGTAATGAATTTGATCCTTTGCCTAAACTTCTTTCTTACCATTCACTCCAAGCAACAATTTGTAGAAAATTCTCAAGTTACTAAGAATTTACACGCAGTAGATTTTTAAAATTTTTATTTATAGTAAAAAATATTACATTAAATTATTAAATTTATAATATATTTTTTTGAATATTATATAACACACACATTACATGTTATAAATTGAAAATTAAATTTAATATATCCATAATATATTAATTTTCTATACAAATTAATGAATTTATAATATAACTAATAAAAGTTGTTATCGTTTAAATGAAATCACAAATAGTTATTGATAATTTTTAGTGTCTTTATGATTTTATTCAAATTGAATTTAACTAAATTTTCACCATACGTTGGTTTATTCATTTTTAATAAAAATAATCAACTGGTTCTCCCTCTATTCTCTTTGTTTTCTCACTTCCGTGGACAACCTAATATTAAAGGAAGAATTTTATATGCATTGGGTGTAATACACCCAATGGTAGAATTTATAATAAAAAAAAATTTACATTTTTTTATGAGATAAATATATAAATGGTGTCCAAACTTTTTCACTTTTGTTATTTTAGTGTTTGAATAATTTTTTTATAATTAGGTATATGAACCTAAAAAAAAATTATAAAATGGTATCTCTAGCAAATTTTATAGGTTAAAGTATTTATGTGTTTTATTTTAACTTTTCAGTAGTAGATTGACATAAATGCTTTTTTTTATATTAGATTCATTTTTATTTTCTAATTTTAAAAATTTATTTTTCACTTATCCATTATATAAATTTGAAAGAAAAATATACTGAATATTATTAAAATAAAATAATTAAACTATTATTATTGAAAAATAAAAATATTAAATTTATTTTTATATGAAAGAGTGAAAAGAAAAATACAATTTAACTAAAATAAAAATAAAAGTAAAAGCTTATTTATTATAATTAAAAAATAAAAAATAAAAATTTTATTTGACTAAAATCATAAATTAAAAATTAAATTCAACCATTATAAAAATAAAATAAAAAATATTTAATTTTACAATTTTAATATGACAAATAAAAAATTTCATTTCTAATAATTTGGAAAAATAATTAGAATAAAAAAATAAAATTTAATATAAAAGAAGAGTATTTTAATCAATTTAATATTTAAAATAAGACATATAAACACTGAAATCTGTAAAATCTATTAGAAACATTATTTTAAAATTTTTTTTACAAGTTTAATTATCTAATTATAAAAAATTATTCAAACACGGAAATAATAAAAATGAAAAATTCGGAAACTATTTACTCCTAGTCTGAGTGCAGTACACTTAGTGTAGCTAAGGTAATTCATGTTGATGCTAAACGCGCGTCACCTATGTCGGAAGTGAGCGCACGTAGGCAAACCTGCCTTAAATGCCGACAATTTATATTTCCACCCTAAACCCCTTCTACTTTTCGTTCGAAAAAAACCCCTTCTACTTGCACGCGCCGCTTATACACTTCACAAAAGAAAACACAAGTTTCAGTACAACAGCGGCGCGTGTCAAAAGGGCGTGGAGTTGAATTATATTTATTTTTGGCTTCTTTGTTTAGTGAATCTGCGTAGACTGTACCACCAGCACTACTCCACTTCATGCTACTGGTATGAACAGTAGAATTGCACTTTTACAGCAGCGTAAAATAAAACAAAAAAGTAAAAAAATAAAAAGCACCGGTTAACCGGAGATAACCGGTGGAAATGGGTATTGAGAGAGGGATTTGAAGAAGGGGAAAAAGTATATCAAGAAGGGTTTGTAGCAAATAAACATAAACACAGACAGAAACACTTCCCTTTTGCAGATGATGTCCACATCCTCTCGATCCTTCTTATCTTCTTAATCCCATGTCAAGTAAAATTAGTGACTAAGGAGTAGCTGATTTTGTTTTTTTGGGTTTTATTTTTTTTACCAAAAAAACATTTCAGGGTATTTTTTTTTTGTTGGGTGGGAGAGAGGGGTGGTGATATGGAGTTTGAGGATCAAGAAGAGCACGAAGAAGAAGAGGAGGAAGAGGAGATGGGGTTACCGACGAATTATGACTCGTTAGGTAATTCATCAGGGGTCAAAATGACGACGAGTTCAGGAGCTGAAGCTGTGGCTGGAACAGCAGCAGCAGTAGCAGCAACCCCGAAGCCGAGGTATAGAGAGTGTTTGAAGAACCACGCGGTGGGGATGGGTGGACATGCGGTGGATGGTTGTGGTGAGTTCATGGCTGCTGGTGGTGAAGGTACACTCGACGCGCTTAAATGCGCCGCGTGTAACTGTCACAGAAACTTCCACCGCAAAGAATTCAACGACTCATCAGCAACATCACATGGTCTCGGTGGTGGTGGAGGTGGAGAACTCTTCTTTCACGGCCACCCCAACCACCCACAGGCACACCATATCCACCATCAGGTACCACAATTCGCATCGTATTATAGAACACCAGCTGGATATTTACACGTGGCTGCTCCACCGCATCAAAGGCCACTAGCATTGCCATCAACGTCAGGAGGAGGTCAGAGTAGGGAAGATCAAGATGATGTTTCGAATCCGAGTGGTGGTGGTGGGTCGTCGAGAAAAAGATTTAGGACCAAGTTTAGTCAAGAGCAAAAAGAAAGAATGTTGGGGCTTGCGGAGACATTGGGATGGAGAATTCAGAAACATGATGAAGCTGTGGTGCAGCAGTTCTGTAATGAGACTGGTGTCAAGAGGCATGTGCTTAAGGTTTGGATGCATAATAACAAGCACACTCTTGGTAAGAAACCCTAGAAATTCATGGGAAAATATTTCAAAAACCCAGTATCTTCTATGGGTTCTTGATAGGATTCAAGGTGAGTGACAATTGTCTCTGCTTGCAATCTCAGGATTTTTAGGCAGTTTCTTTAGGGTTTTTTTTTTTTTTAATTTCTTTTGTTTATGTTAGTATTGTTTTCGCCTTGTCTTGTCTCTTCTTGGAGTGATGATGGTGGTGGTGGTGATGGAAGTGAATTTATAGCAATATCATTGGCAGGTGGATTATTAGAGTACTCTAAAGAAGATTAATGTTAATGGTAGCCTTTATTTTCAGTTTTTTTTTCTCATTTCAGTCAGTGCATTTCTTTATTATGCTTGTGAGTTCCAGTGGTTATTTTTTTTCTTTGCTTTGTTTTCTGCACCATGAGAGAGTATGAGCATAACTGATGATCGAGTACTGCTGCTGCTGCTATCATTACTATATAAAAATTGGTAAGCTCTCAGCTGTCTGTATTAGTACTTCAATTACACGCTTGAAGTTGCTGCTAGGTCTCAATTCCTACATTAGCATTTGCATATATTCACCATTTGTACTCGAGTCATCTAATTAAATTATGTAGCTTCATTTTTTTTTTGTAGCATATATCTTTATCCTCTTCGCCATTTATCGTCTTGTTCCTTATATTACTTTCTTTCTTGACTTTAAATATATCATGAACTCCATCAAAAACAAAAGGGTTTCTGTAGAATCTTTATGGAGAGCTATAATTGAATAAGCAAGTACTGCACTTTTCTTTTGTTTTCTTTCCTTTTCTTTTTTTAAACTCCCAGCTGTTTTCTTTAAAGCAAAAGAAAAATTCTTCCTAGTTACTCCATTCAATGCGCAATTCTTTTAAGCTTCTGCTTCTTCTTCTTCTTCTTGCTTCTGGGTCGTTTTTGTTTTTTGGATAGCTTTAGTTCTTTGTTCCTAAGCTCCTTTTTGTTTCATTTGCTTGTCTTTTGAAGATTACTTCTTTATCGATAGCTTTATTAATGTCTCAACCAAACTTAAAGCTTCTTCCACCTCATGGGGCCAGCAGCTTCCCCCCCACTGGTCTGTTTCTGTTTCTTGCTGCCAAGCCATTTGCTTTCTCTCTCTTTGCAATGCATTTACTTTTGCAGTCATGATCAGTTCGATCAGATGCTGCTGATCATGATAATTTCAACATTTTTTTAAATTCTCAAAACTTTTATTATTTTTATTTCATGAATATATGTGGTTGAATATATATATATATATATAAGACTATATAAATAAAATAATCACATAATCGATAACAGATGCACAAGCTAAACCCAGATGTTTGATCATTGATGGGTCACATTGGAAAGGAAAGAAGCTGATCTAAATATGTAATTATTTTATCATTTTATGTGTCCTTATGTCTACCTGTTACTAATTAAATAAGTTACATATAATATATATTTGTATGCACAATACAAAATATATAGTTTATTTTCTTGGGAAAGAAAATTAATACATCAGCAACAACAGTTTTACACTCTAAAGGAAGCTCAAACTCGAAATGTTGGTTAAAGTCCATGTTCAAGAAAGTCGATAGATCCAAAGCCTGGTTCTTTTTTTTTTATTCATTTTTGGTTGGATGTGCAAATGCATCTTAATGTGGGTTAAAGGGAACATGTGGGCTCTCTACAGCAGCAACAGAAACCTCTAAAATTTTAAAATAGAAAAAATAAGAACAGAAGAGGGCACACAGCATGCATTTGTCTGCAACTCTTCCCAAACTAATGCCATGACCACTTGAATTTATATACATATACATATGATTCAGCTTTTGCTGAATATAAAAGAATCAATCCCATGAAAGATACCCAGAATCTCTTCTCCACATCCAGTTCAATTGTTTCTCTTTTTCTCAGCTTTTTATTCCATGCTAATTTGACTGAAGTGAGCAAAAATTGAACAAATTTTTAATATAATTAAGGTACTATAGGGAAGAAGGGGAACCGGATTGCTTATATAAGGGAAGTTGTAAAGAAACTAGCAAGCTTTTGTTGTTTTTACCAGTTCTATATATGGAGATTGATGTTTGAAGGTTTACTAGCAAAAAATGTACGTTATTACACACAGTTGGATATAGCTAGATTGCTCTTGTGGTTTCCAAACTTTGACAAGAAGATATACACTTGAAGATCCTATGCTTCATTCGGGAAATCAAAACCAGAATCAATTAAAGCTGAGTACTGGAAAATATTGTGGTCCTAAATATGGGAATCTGAGTCAAAGGTTAGCTGGATCAAGATAGTGATTGATCATGTTTTACCATTTCTTATCATACAAATTTTTATACACATTTGCACTCTAGCTATTCTTTATCTCATAATGCATTGTCTGTGTTACGTTTCCTATTCAAAGCAAAACCCCAAACCTGAATTTTCTGATCCCAAGCAATCCAGACTGGGCAATTAGTGAAATTATAATGTTAGCTTATAGCTTAGCTTGGAGGTAAAGTTCCCTGCTTCTTTTGTTTCACCAAATAGGTACTTTACTTCGTAATCACCCACATGCTTCTGACTTCAAAATTTTTTACTATTAACAATGAGGTAAAATGATTTAAATATTTATTTTTTAAGCATATTAAATATTAGTATACTATAGTAGTCAAGTTATAACTTTTTTCCAAGGGCATCCAGAGATGCATAGTTCGATTCCTGTCATTGTCAATTTAAAAGGGATGAACTTCTCCCTGTTGTGTAGCCTATCGATGCTAAGATTATATGACCTCCCAATTTATCAAAATATATATATATATATAATTTATCAAAAAATATATATATATATTAGTATACTATATAATATATATAATAGGAGACAGTCAAGTGATTTAAATATTGATGGACTATATAACAGGAGGCGGACCTTATTTTAAATTATTAGAAAACTAAGTTCACAAATTAATAACAATATCTACACAAAAATGATCACTAAAACACTTGAATTCAAAATTTTAGGTGCTATTTAAAAGGACCTGCCAATTAGGGAAAAGAAAATGGTAATATTCTTAATTGGTGTTATTCATGAATTAGAAGTTTGGGGTTGAAAACATGTTATTGTTAATCTCTTCTAGTATGATTCACAAAATTTGCTAACTTATCCAAAAACTTAGGATTTTTTTTGTCTAATTATACATGTTATTGAGTTTGAGAACAATTAATTAAAAAAAAAATTAAGGTTAATGGTTCTCAAGATCATCTTAATTAATCTTCATCAAACAAGCCTATCTTTGAATTTGAGCACAAAGTTGAACCCCATGTTGTCTCCATTTTCAAGGTGATTGAATTTTCTTGAACTAAAGAAGAACTTCAAGAGTGTTTCATCATATTGAATTCTTATGCTCTCACTCATTACATGCTTCCTACAATAAGTGCAAGGTATTATTTTGGTAAGTAACTAGTATGATTATACCTTAGAATCTTTTGTTCAACTTGTAGCTTAGCAACACTACAATAGTCAGACAGTAATTTGACACGAATACCTGTCTAAATACCACTAGCTATTTCACCATCAACTTCATCAGCAATATAATTATCACAACACCAGACTTCTAATGTCAACCATAATATGGTTGGTGTAATTTTAGTGAAAGTTTTTGTTTGATCATTCCAATTTGGACTCCAACAGCCCTATATATTAAATTTTTATTTACATTCATAATATTATACCTGATCATTAAACATGTAGCGCATACTATACTGAATGTGTTTTATACCTGACCACCAGAACATATAATATGTGTTACAAATTCAATAATATATATATGCAGCTCAATGTCTAATAATTTAATTACATATAACTCTTTAAATAATTTCAAATGAGATATCATTAATTCGAGTAAAGTCATTGTATTAAGGAATAAAATTCAATAATCGTATGTATATCTTTCAATTGAAAAAATATTTTTGAGATCTTGTCTGTGAACGTAAGGAAGAATTATTTTTTTTCCTCAATAATTCAATCGATTAAAACCACGAACAGAGATACATCAAATATCATGAGTTGCTGTACAAAACAATTCCAGCAAAAACACATTCAGGGTTTTTGGCTTAAATATAGCCACCCGAAGAGATGAGCAGAGAAGCCATAGATAGACCCCATGTGTTTCATGGTATGGAGGCAATGGTTCCTGGTGAAGTAGAAATAGGGTACTACATTTGAAACCATGTTAAAACATCATCCCAGATTTCACCTTTGAGGTTTAATAAATAAAGAAAAATAAACAAGAACAAATGAAAATGAAATTAAATTTGGCCTAAAGTAGTAGATATCATGTAGGTGACCACCCATTTATGCAAAGTGACAATAAGATTTATTATTTTTATTTTTCTGATTAAAATCTCAAAATATATTAACTGTTACTGTTTGGACATATGTGGCACTTCATACGAGGAGAACATTTGTAGCAGTGAATGTATGTTGTAGGTTGGTAGGTTACAGCCTCAAATCAATTCATCCATTGTTCGAAAAAAAAAAAATCAATTCATCCATTCGTCCAACAATATCTATTGAATTTTGTTTTATTTTTTTTCGTTATTATTAATGTATTTTTCATTTGTATGCATGTGGGAATTTTCTCTAACAGTGCATATAAATTTCATTGAATGATAAAAACACTTACTTTCGACCAAAAAAATAAAAATAAAAACACTTACTTGACTTTCTAGCCACATCTTGAGGGAAAAAAAATTTATCTAGAAAAAGATATTTTTACCTCCAAGTGATATTTACAACAAAACTTATAATTATCAAAACTTGTCAAAAAAAAAAAAAATCTATCCACCATCATTGACTAATATCTTATTAATTTTTTTTATATTTACTATTTATCAAATAAAAAAATTACGTTAAAAACTGAGTAGCTAAGTGGTCTAATTTTATTTAAAATCTCAATAGATAAAGGGTTCCATTAGTACCTCTCCTCCCCTCCCCTAGTTCAAAAAATAAAACATACTACAATTATCTCCTAAAAGCTTATAAAAAACATATAAAAATATAAAACATGAAAAAAATAATTAGTTAAAAAAATTAAAAAAACCAACAACTACTCAAACTCAACGGAATTGTTTTCACTTTTTCTCTCTATTATAATTAATTTTCGGTGCTGAAGGTTGAATAGTTTAGTAATATAACTCCCTTTAAGGTATTTATAAGTTAAGAGTTCGATCTTTATTTTTCATTCCCTATTTCACAAAAAAAAAAAAAAAAAATTGGCATATAGAATATTCAAAGATACATATATTAGTTTATCATTCATTTATAACTAAAATGATAGATCTTAAATAAGCTGCTTCTTTTTTAAAAGTACTAAGGAATTATAATACGATTATCAACTCTTCTCATCCAATAAAATCAAATACAATCTAAAGAACTAACTAAAAATTTATAATTCAATTGTCTGATAAAAAAATAATTATTTGTTTGATAAGAAACAATTATTCTTTCTTTCCATCTACTAAAGCAATAAACATTCTTTTAATGTGTTGTTTTTTTATTATAATAGAGATCTCTAGAGTATGTAATAGGTTAATAAGAGCTTTTGGGTTTAGATTCGTAAAGGCAATCAAGTAGTTTAGGAGCTCCCATGTTGGAGAGAATCTAGCTGTCACATTAAGCTAATCTATGTAACTTAGACATTATTGCGGTTTGCGAGAGTTTAGGATTACACAACACAAGGAGGCAAGTGAAGCAGGTGCTGTAAGAGAAGGGGGGGGCCTCACGTAAGATTCCTTTGGAATGGCAAACTTGAGGATTAGACGCTAGCATTTTTGTAGTAGAGTGGTACGACACACTTAAGTGCCTGAAAGAATGAGCTTGGAATCCATTCTCCAGTCCTTTTTTCATCTCCCTACTGTAATTTGCCCAGAAGAATGTACTTCAAGATTAGAAGGAAATAATATTTAAAAGAAAGTATGTCTTCAGCACATTGCATAGATGCTTTTTTGATAGTCCTAAGCACAACAGCGGAACTAGCATTTTAAGGTTGCAAGGCAAATTCTTAAATTTTTTCTGAATTAAATAAATTGTATATATATATATATTGGTTTGATTTTATGAAGAAAATTGAGACAATTCATTAATTTTTGAAATTCTGTAATAAGAAATATTTTTTTTATCTAAATCACCTGTATTCAAAGTCTACTGGAATCTGACTAATTCAGTTCAATCCGAGCAGGGACATAAGGACAATAAAGGTCTCTTGACAATTACTTTAACACGACTATATACCCTAAAATTCAAACCCAAAATCTAATTTAAATAAAAACAATTTCCTATCAGTTGATACTAATAATTGATTGTTGGTTATCTATATTTAATTTTCAATTGGCCAAGAGGGATAGTAGCCCTCCTTGCTCCCCAAAATAGGCCTCAACTTAAAAAGACTATATGCATATCTATTAGAATAATTCATCTACTATGCCAAAATTATTAATTATGAGTGTTTAGTTATATATTTAAGGCTCTATTTGTTTGTGGAAAATATTTTTCCGGAAAATATTTTTCCTTATTTTTCAGTGTTTGGATTACCAATGAAAAATAAGTCAAAGGAAAATAATGTACCAGTCAAAGGAAAATTACTTTAAAACAAGGAAAAATGTTTTCCCATTTAAGAATGGGAAAACATTTTCCAATACCATATTCAATGTCTTATTTCCTCATTTATTGCTTTCCCTTTTATTTTTCAATATCTTCTCTCCTCATTTATTGTTTTTTATGGTGTTGCAACCAAACATAGGAAAATATTTTCTTTGAAAAATATTTTCTAGAGAAAATATTTTGCAAAAACAAAATATTTTCCACAAACAAACGGAGCCTAAATAGTAAAATTTTAATAAATATTTTAATATTAGAACTAATTAATATATGTTGCACTCCAATACTAAAATATAATGTCTCACAAATAAAAATTATATCAACTACCGGGAATTATTTCCACTTAAATAATATTTCAAATTCATGTTATACTGTATGCAATTATATTTAATTAATTATTAATAAATTTTTATAATCATTGTGATCCATCTAAATCAAATCAAATTAGTTATTATTCAGTGAGTTTCGAATAGTCATGGTTTAAAATAAAAAATAATATTTCAATAATTTAATGTCACGGCCAAAACATAGAATTGAAAGATTTGATTGAGCGTCAAACATTCTGAGTAGTGCTATTTCATTTTAGCTTTTGTTGGATTCCAATTTCTCTCTGTCTTGTGTGATGCCTTTATCCCCAACAACTTATAGTGCTCATTAGCACATGTCTTTGAATCCATCCAACTTGCTGCTTTTGTTAAATAAATTCCTTAGGATCATCAATCAACTGCTTTATACACCCAATTTTGAAGTCATAGTCTCAATCCTTCAATGAAAAAGAGATTGTTAATTCATTTGTGCCACAAATTAGAGCTCCCAATTCAATAAATGGGGTCTATGCATGAATTTTTATAAACAAAATAAAAAGTTTTATTTGTTATTGCACAATTTTATTGATTTAATTTGAGTATAATTAATTATTTTATAATATGGCATACGGTCTTGTATGGTTATAATTCTAGCACTTCTTTTTTTTTCCCCTGAAATTTAACTACTTGTAGTTGCAATACACAAGTATACACAAGAGACTCCATCTTAAGAGTAATAGTTTACAACCTTTTGCAATTTTATCCCAATCTTTTAATTTTGACAAAAATATCTCAATTTAATAAATATTTGACAATTTTAATATAAATAACTTTTTAGTCAAAATTAAATAAAAATACTGACATGACATCTTATAAAATATTAAATTTACCATTTCTAATTTTCTAAATCTATAATGGTATATTGGTATAAAAAAAAAATCCAAAATTTTTACATTTTCGGCAAAATTTATCCCAATTTTTGAATTTTCATAAAATATTTTAATTTATCCAATTTATTAATATAAATAATTATTTATTTAAAAATAAATAAAAATACACACATAATAATAAAATAATTATATTTACTATTGAAAATTGTTAAATTCATAAATGACTTTCATTATAATAATTTTAAAAAATAAATATATTTTTAATATAAATAATTATTATTCTAGATAATTCAAAAGTTTTAATTTTTCATAATTATTTATTTGAAAGTATTTAAAAATATCTAACTTTTTTGAAAAAAAAAAATCTAACTTTAACATTCAAAAAACATTTGACATATTTTACTACACATACATATATATAATTTATAAAATTTTTATTAAAATAATAGTCCATCATAAATTTAAAAATTTATCATAACTAAATTTAATTTTTTAATTATTATGTCAACACTTTTTCTTCAATTAATCAAATGATTTTTAAATTGAAATATTTTTTCAAAATTAAAAATGGAATAAGATTGTCAAAAGTCGTAAATATTTTTGCGGAGAGTATAATAAATTATTAAAATTGCGTGTTGGAATCTAAATTATATTATTCTACATAATTACCAACATTAAAAAGAATAGAACACAATCCGTAATTACATATATATATATAGAAGTCAATTGATGCATAATAGGCTTCCTGATTCAGTTGGCCAATGGCATCGTGCACCCAATTATGGCCCATTTCTATTATCATAAAATATTGTGATTTGTATCTCACATCTGAGCCCATTTCAATTCTAGTCCGAGTTAGAGCAGTAAAAAAACCAAACTTCTCGCAAGTTACTTAGAATTTGACTCAATAAAATTTTTTTTAAACTCATATAATAAAGCTCATTTTATAAATAAATTGAATTTAAAATATGTAAAGTTCGGTTCGTGAAACTCAAGAACAAATTCGAATAAAAACTTGTGAGCTAACTCGTCATTTTGATATATTAATAATTTGATATAAGATATACTGTATATAAATGTTTATTCATAATAAATATAAAAAATATTTTTAAAAATAAATTACTAAAATAAAATCATAATTTTTATTAAATATGTTACAACTAATTTTAAACTTCTTAATGTATAATTTTAATTTATAGCTTTTATTTTATAAAATCTTTTTAGATTCGCTTAGACTCATTTAAGTTCGTAAATGCTAAGTGACATAGTGAGTTCAGCTTGATTATAAATGAACCAAACTCGGGCTAGTCGAAGCTCAGCTCAACTAGATTACACCCCTATTCCGAATACATTATATTCAATACTTAATTTATAATATATATTTATATAGTATATTTTTATTGGTCAAATATAAAAATATACACCATTCATTCAACAAGTGAATATATATATATATATATATACACACACATTTAATGCTCTCAATATCCGATTGCCTATTTTTTTTTTTTTTACATTTAATGTCTAAATATCCGATAGCTATAAGGGCCCCAACTATTTTCAGAATGTGAGCCAGGTGAATCTATAAAGAAGGCAAACCTCTCTTAATACATATATTTTTTAATATATAAGATTTGAATTTAAAACTTAAATTCACAATTTTTATCACCCATACCATCATATGTTGAATATAATTTTCTAAAAATATATAAAAAAATTTCAATAAAAGATACCTATACTCTCTTACATATTGCAAGATAAAATATTCGAACATCAACTCAATGGCAGCTTATTAATTGTGTACTCCACAAATGCCAAAGAAGAAAATCATCAAGAAAAGAGGAGAGAAAGATACACAAGAAAACACATATACTATTATTTGCAAGCCTCCAAACTCTCAACAAACATTAATTTACAAAATCCATATCCTCGCTATATATACATAAGAGTATGAACTTATACGGTGCTTATTTTCACACGTACATGCATCTTAATTAAAATCACCAATAGCATTATGGTCTCATGCCAATCTCCAATCAAAACAAAACCTAATTAAACACATCTCTCACTCAAATATATTTTTTTTAACATTTCCATCCCAATTCAAATACCTTGTTTTCAACTCTTGCATCAGTTCCTTTTCTTTGGCCTGCAGCACTAGTAGTGATACTTTTCATATTCATATAAGCATGTGCTCTTCCAATATTTCTCCTGTTAATTTCAAAATGACCTGAACTGGACCTTAAGCTTCTTGCCCAATCAAACTTCTTGGTATCATTAATATTCATGCCTTTAAGATTATTATAATCATCTGATCTTACAGTAGACATTCTTGGCCTAATACCCTTTTCTTGATCAGGAGTTAACACTTTCTTGGTCTCTTTAATTTCAATCTTGGTTCCTCCTTCCAGTTTTATGCTTATGTTCAATTCAGACAGTATTTTATTCCCTGTTTCTTGATTATTTTTGGCACCATCATTATGAGATTCTTCTGATCTTGAATTTCTTTCTTTTTGATGCTGATAAAGCCTGTGCAGCCTTAGTGCAAGATGATATATACCATCTTTAATTTCATGCTCTAAATCTCTTTCAATATCCATCTCTAGCTCCCCGCGAATCTTCTGCTCTTTATCTGACATTAATGGATGCAACATTTGTTTGTTTTGATCAATCTGTAACACTAAAATAAAGCCAATATTAGTGCAATTATTAGATAACCCTATACTAACTAGCTAGTTAATTTAATTAGCATAAAAAAAATAATTAATTAACACATTCACCAATGGATTCTGCAGTGAAATGTTAACATTATCAGATAAATCTGCAAAAACCCAGAAAGAATATCTAATCATTTATACTGAACAAAGATTTTAGAAAGAAAAAAGCTGATGAAAAAAGGGTTAATAATTTATAAAGAAGAATATGATAGAAAAGAAATTTAACCTAGTATATGTGTCTTCATGTATTTAGCTTGCTGGTACATATGTTGAACTTTATGCTTTTTTTTACTTGTCTTTATTGAGTTGTAGTGTATGAAATGAATCAAAAACCCATATGGCTATTTTTATACCTTATTTCGACAAGTGGGGATGGGTCTATTTACAGTTGGACTGAAGAAGACATAAGGTAAGATGGTTTAAATAGTAAATGACCGTTAAGGAAGTTATTTTAGTTGGATTATTCAAATTTAGGCGCCAAATATCTCTAAGTGAAGTTGATGGGAAATTGCTACATATAGGAAGAATTAGAAGAAATAAAAATGGAAGATATTTGGCTAAATTAAGTAGTGCTTTACGTGGAAGGGATCTTTTGTGTGTTTTTTGGGTTGTCACCTTAAAGCAAAATCAATATAACAAAAAAAGATACAGTAGTCACATGTTTGATGTTTGTTTTATGGACAATTACCTCCCCTCTTTCTCCCTTTCAGGCCTACAATATGCAAGGCTGTAAACGATCCCAACTTTGAAAACTATTGGTGAGAAGTTAAATTATAAACTCGAAATTCTGCTTGAGTTTGAAAAAAAAAAAATAATTTTAGTTTGAATTCGACTGGAGTTTGGAAAAAAAAAAAAATCTAGCTAATTTTGGAGCTCAATTTCGACTTTCAGATTCAACTCAATCTTGGTTACGGCTCGAGCTGGGATTGAAAAAGAAAATGAATAAATTATGATTTTTCTAACAAATTTTTTAAATAGTTTAAGCTGTTATACTCAATTAAAATAAATAAATTAACAATAAAATAAATTGTAATTTCTTTTTGTTGAACTTTGTATGCCTTTAGTCCCAACTCATAGGAGAAGTAGTTTATTATGAAATTATATAATTTTTTGTTAGACATGAATTAATTTATTCAATATGAAATACTAAGATTATATTTTTTTTAAAGACTAATGAGATTTTTAATGAGTTCGATCGCAAACTAATTAACAAGGCTTTTAATGAGATTGCTTACGAACAGGGGTATAACCAAACCAAAACTAAAAATCATTGAAGTTTTTTATAAAAATGTATATAATTTGACGAAAGGTGTGTCTATTTTAGTTCAAGAGATCTTCGGTTCGACCTCCAAAAGTGAAAAATCACTTTTTTCTCTTTTCGAATTTTTTATAATTTAATTAACTGAAAATTGAACCCAACCGCTGATCGTTTCCATTCAGTTTGGTTTTTTAGTTCGATTGAATATTAAAAAAATTTCTATTAGTTCGGTAAGTTTAAGGCTACTTAAAAGATAGTTCACAAGCTTTTTAACTAAAATGTTCATAAGCTTAACATATTAAAAATCAATAAATTTTGAATTCAACTCATTTATTAAGCATGATTTGAAATAAATTTTAGTCTCAAATTGTTTAATTTAATATATAATTTTAAACGAGCAACAGAGCTTCAAGTAGTTCATCAGTGACTTGATTCATTTACATTCGTACCTGCATAATTTTTTTTTAACTTAAGATAAAAATTTTATTTTGTGGTGGTCATAAATTAAAGGGAAAAGTATGGAAAACCACCATGTGGTTTCACAGTTTTAGCTTTTTAAGTATGTGGTTTTTTTTGATACACTTTTAAGTACGTGTTTTAGCCTTCACACACTTTCCAGTATATACATCTAACACCGTTAATTTTGCCTATGTGGCGCCTACACGTCAGTGCCACATCATCGCCACATCAACACCACGTCAGTGCCATCATGCCACGTCAGCGCCACATCATCGACATCATGCCACGTCATCGCCATGTAGGACAAAGTCAACGGTGTTAGATGCGTATACTGGAAAGTGTATGAACGACAAAAACACGTACTTAAAAGTGTACCAAAAAAAACCACGTACTTAAAAAGGTGAAACCACAGGGTGGTTTCCGTACTTTCCCCTAAATTAAATACATTACTTTTTAATATTACAAAGATAAGTTTTAGTATTTGGCCAATAAATATTGGGAAAATTATAGTCATATTTGACCAAAATATTTTCAAAAATATGGTTTGCTTCTTTTTTTTTACGCTTAACTTTGCGCTTTTCATCTTTATTTTTTTTCTTTTCATTTTTATGATTTTTTCTTGTTCTCATTCAAAAATGAATAAAAAAGAAGTAGACAATGAACCCACATGCATATTGGTTCTTTCCTTCCATTTTTTTTTTTTTGCTTCTTTCAAATCTAAACCTCTCTCATTATCTGCTAAAAGAACTGGAGAAGTGTTGGTGACCGCAAGTGCACGAGTTGAACAAGTAATAAAGTAGTGAGTATGAGTATTGTCTCCACAGGGATTGGGGACTAAACACCTATTAATCTCAATCGTATTTGTTTAGAGCTAGCAATATTGGTTTGAATAAAGCAAATAAAAAAAATTAAAATAACAACTAACTAAAGAAATGCAAATTAAGCTATTGGTAATCAAATAATAAAGGAAATGATCAATGGGAGAGGCA
>CATIWK010557146.1:0-12097 GCA_949634005.1 Mallotus japonicus
CTCAACCTGTGAGTTAATTTTATGAAGTGTGTGTTGCGCGTGTTTTCATATTATTTTCAAGTAATTAAAAATAATAAAGAAATGATTATTTGATTTAATTATGAAGTTATTTATAATGTCCTATGCATGAACATTTCTTTAATTATTATGAATAGTTATTGAAAGTATGCTTTGATAGAATTTATTTCTTTATGCTTTATTTAATTATTTAATTATTTCTTTTATTTTTATGAATAGCATTGAAGGGATGCTTTAAATGAAATTATTTCATTCTGTCTTATTTATTTATCTCATTTTATTTAAATCATTTATTTATTTATTCATTTAATTTATTTATCTATTTACAAATTAAATGATTTGGAGAAACGGTAGAACATGCTACCTGGTGGGTATCACCAGGACTGTTGCGCAACAGTAATGATATGAGTGATTATTTATGTATTGTGAGCCGTGGGCGAGTGTTGCTCTCTGGGCAGAGGTATGACTGTGGCTGGACTCTGGTGAACTTGCTCCCTGGAAACCGGCAGTCATTTGGATAAAAAGATCGACTATGGCTGGACCCTGGTGAGCTTGCTCCCTAGAAACCGGCTGTCATTTGGATAAAAAGATCGACTATGGCTGGACCCTGGTGAGCTTGCTCCCTGGAAACCGGCAGTTATTTGGATAAAGAGAGCCGAAAGGCTATTAGAATTTGTGGTTTAGGAGTTCTACCAAGTTTTCCATTAAAAGGAAAATTTTATTTTATGGTTTTGTACAAGAATTTTTATATTAAATCAGATAAAAATTTCGAAGAAGGATTTCATATATTTTTGAGTAAAGTAAATGATTTTAAATTATTATATTTATTTTACCTTATTTGTTTTAAAAATGATTTTTATAAATGTTTTAAAACCAGCATGCATTTCATAAAGTTGATTCACTCAGTGAGATATGATTCCCCTCAATAATTTTTTTACAGGACCTCACAGTCAGCTTGCAAGTGTTCCTTCTTTACGTCGTGTTTGTTCTTCCCCGGCTGCATTATGTATGTTAGTTTAAAATATGCATTGTATAATAAATCCTAGACACCGCAGTAGTTACTTAAAGAAACTAAATTTTATTTGTATTATGGTTTTTATTTGACTTGAGATATTATATTATTGTATTTGAAGAATATTTTATTTATGAAATATGGTCTTATGTATTAATGTTTAGTACTTTATATTCGCGAAAAATTCTTAAGGCTTACTATGGGTTTCGGGTACTTTATGTATTCCCATTCCCTAGTGTCAGTCAAGGACCTATAGGTTCGGGTCGTGACAATGTTGATTTTTGGATTATTTTGTTTCTTGTTCTGTTTTATTGGTCATTATAAATGCAGCAAAATAATAGTTGTTCCTTCTGTTATACTCCTCAAGGTTGAAAATTACCCATATTGTTTAAAAAGCCAATTCACCCCCCCTCTTGGCACTTGTGGAATTACACATTCTTGTGCACTTGTCTGCTTGCTGTGCAGAAGAAATTACTAAATTTTGAGTCTTTAGATTCTGTGTTAATGGACACTTCATTGATTAGCAGAAGGTGCTAGCTTCTGTGTGGATGGGTTGGGTAAAAATGCATCGGTGATGGCATTTTTGCTTTTTGTTTTCCTGAATGAATATGGTATTCTACGTGCTACCCCATTTTTACTTCTGCGAGATATGATTGTAGAAGGAAGGAGAGCTATTTCCTGTGGGGTGTTTTGTGATTCTTGCATAGACTGTAGCTTAGGACTGTCGCGGATGATCAAAGATTCAAGAGGGTTAAGGTTCCTGAGCCCTTCATAGTCAATTATAATGTCTTCTAAAAAAAGTTGGAATTTTATTTTCTTTTTCTTGGACGAATTCATTCTTTGAGATAGCATGGATTTCTGCAATAAAGGAAAGTGTTTCTTGTTGTCTTTGTTTAGCAGGTAATCAAGTGGGAGTTAGTTAGTTAGTTAGTTATTGAGGTTTGATTGCTTGTATTAGAGTGGGATTTTTTTTTTTACAGGCATTAAAGGTTGATTCTTTTAAGTGAAATGATGCTGCAATTCTTGACAATAGTTTTGGATTTAGAACTGGGTGTGTGCTGAAAAGCAAAGTAGAAGTTTGATGTGGAGTTGCGTGGTCAATATCTTTGGAAAAGAGAACAAGTGATTGTATTTGCTAAAAGAACAAGAATAGTTTCTTTTTAGCATTATTACTCTATAAAAATAAGGTTTTCTCCGAATGGGTTTATGGCAAATTCTGCAGAAGGTAAGTGCCTCTTGTCTTTGTTGGTTTGTATGGTTGCAGCTTCTTCTTCTTCTTCTTTTTCCCTCCCCTCTCCTTGTAATTAAAAAAAAAAAATCTTTGCCACTTCTTCCTGAGTTCTAGACAATATAGAGTTCTAAAATTTTTATTGGTTGTGATTGAAATTGAAGAAGCACTGCTTTTTCTATTTTTACTGCTAGGGACGGCAAAGCAAAGGTGAATGAGGTGGTTGCGAGGAGAGAAATTGATTTGAGAGTAGACGATGAGTAGAGCATTCATTTGTTTATTAATTCATTAAAATATTAATAACACCTTCATTCACGTTCCTCTGCTTGTAAGTGAATGGCACGCGTTACTTTTATTAATATTTTGGATTTAAATGGCCAAAAATTAAAAAATTCGAGGTTATTTGTTGAAAAAAGTTAAAATGGGCCTATTTGATCTTGAGACATAAGTTTAAGGGATCATTTGTGTATTAGTCCATTCTCAACAAACACTTGACCAGCTTTACTTCCAGAGCATCCGAGATTGTTGGAGTGGATCCTCAGATTGTATCACATAGTCTGAATATTAACCCAGGGGCCAAACCTATAGTTTAGAAGAAGAGGAAATTTGCATATGAGATGCAGAAGGTAATTGCTGAGGAAACAAAGAAGCTATTAGATGTTGGATTCATCAGGGAAGTCACACATCTAGATTGGGTAGCTAATGTGGTGTTGGTCAAAAAATCGAATGGGAGTACAGAATGTGTATTGATTACACTGACCTCAACAAGGCCTGCCCAAAGGACAACTATCCATTGCTAATAATTGATCAGTTGGTAGATCCCACCACTTGTCACAACTTATATAGTTTTATTAATGTTGCTTAAGGGTACTACCAGATCCCAATGAAGAAGAAGGATCGGGAGAAAACATTATTCATCACCCATTAAGGCCTTTACTGCTACAAAGTTATGCCTTTTGGGTTAAAGAACGTCAGAGCCACCTACCAAAGGTTAATGAACCATATATTCCAAGATTAGATTGGAAAGAATGTGGAAGTTTATATGGATGACATCATTGTAAAAAGCCACCGAGCAGAGCAGCACACTGAGGATCTTGAGCAAATCCTTTGCATATTGGATCAATACCGAATGAAGCTAAATCCAAATAAATGTGTCTTTGGAGTAAAAGCTAGGAAATTATTGGGTTTTATGATCTCGCATAGGGGAATTGAAGCAAACCTTGAGAAGATGGAAGCATTTCTCAATATTAAAGCTCCACAATCACTAAATGAACTTCAGAAAATTAATGGCAGAATCACAACACTCGAAAGATTCATTTCATGCTCCAAAAAGTGCTTACCTCTTTTTCGAGCATTGAAGAACACTAAGAAGTTTGAATGAAATAACGAATGTCAGGCAGCATTTGAGGAAATCAAGAAGTTTCTATCCTCGCCACCATTACTCAGCAAGCTAATCCCGGAGGAAGTTTTATATTTGTATCTTTCTATTAGTTATGAATTAATTGCTTCAATATTAGTCCGAGAGGAAGGAAGTCAGCAAAGCCTAGTTTACTTATTAGCAAAATACTCTCAGAAGTCCGGTATCCTAAGTTGGAAAAACTTGCTATGATGGTCGTCCATACATCATGAAAGCTCATACAGTACTTCTAAACTCACTCAATCATTATCAGAATAAACTTTTCTTTACGAAAAATTCTTTAGAGACCTGAAACTTCCAGACGTCTCATCCAAAGGTCAGGCCAACTAGGCGAGTTTGACATCAATTATGAACCTCACCAGCAAATAAAAGCTCAAGCACTAGCATACTTCATATAAGAAATGACTGTACAGGATACAACCCCTCTATTATACCAGGAGTGAAAGTTGTGCATAGATAGAGCATCCGGAGCCGGAATTATTCTAATTGGACCAAACAAGGTTAGAGTTAAATATACTGTCTAAATCAAATACAACGCCACTAATAATGCAACCGAGTATGAAGCATTAATTACAGGACTCAAGTTAGCCATAGAAGTCATGGCTTAGCATCTTAAAGTCTACTCTAATTCCCAGCTAGTGGTTAATCAAGTCAAAGGAACTTACCAGATTAAAGAGCTGAGTATGGTCAAATACGCGGAAAAGGCAAAACAGCTCCTAGAGAAGCTTGAGCAAGAAGGGGGACAATAGGAAATCCTGTAAATTCCCAAAAGTGAAAATACAGAAGCAGACTTATTAGCAAAATCAGCAGTAGAAGATAGCCAAGTATTTAAAGAGCTTGAGCTAACTGAGGAGCTGATCAAACCGAGTATTAAAGAGATAGAAATGATGAACATCCAAGAAGTAGTTGAGTGGATAAAGCCAATCATTCAATATCTGGAACAAGGTACCTTACCCCAAGATAAACTCAAAGCTCGAAAGTTGAAGATCAGAGCTGCACATTACTCCATGCATAACTGAGAACTTTATAGAAGATCTTTATCTCACCCATAGTCAAAATGTGTGTCACTAGAAGAAGGGAACTACGTGTTAAGAGAAATCCATGAAAGGATATACGGAGCCCATGAAGCCCAAAGCTCATTAGTCCGGAAGGCATTGTTGCAAGGATACTACTGGCCAAACATGTCCAAAGATGTATTACAACTTGTTCAGAAATGCTCCAAGTGCCAACAGTTTGCTCGCCTAACTCACAAGCCTTCTAATACTTAGTATCCAATTGGAAGTCTATGGCCTTTTGCAGTTTGGGGAATGGATATCTTAGGTCCATTCGTAGTTTCAGCATCTCAAAAGAAATTTCTGATTATAGCCATTGACCACTTCACCAAATGGGTGGAAGTGGAAGTTGTCCCAACTATTACAGAAAGAGGTCATCTGCAGATTTAGCATATCACACACTCTGATAACAAATAATGGGAAACATTTTGATAATGAAAAATTCAAGGCTTTTTGCTCAGATCTTAGCATAAAACTCAGATTCACTTCAGTAGATCATCCTCAAACAAATGGGCAAACGGAAGTCACTAATAGGATCATCATGCAAGGGTTAAAAAAGAGGAAATTGGGTAGAAGAACTCAACAACATCATCTGGGCATACAGAATAACACCCAGAACTTCAACAGGAGAAACACCCTTCAGGCTTATTTATGGAATGGATGCAGTAATACCAGTGGAGATTAGATCATCCAACTACCGGGTTATTAGAAAATTAGATCAGGAGGTTAATAATGTCAATGCTCAGATATGCCTAGATTTGCTCGAAGAAATAAGAGAACGGGCATCCATTGTGGCTGAAGCTCAGAATCAGAGAGTAGTCGTATATCATAACAAGCATGTCCAACCAAGGAAATTCAAGGTTAGAGACCTCGCACTGAGAAGAGCAGACATTGGCAAAGGTAGCTCTAGAATGGGCAAGCTCGGACCTAACTAGGAAGGCCCTTATCAAGCCATAGAAAAGACTACTAAGGAGGCATACAAGATAAAAGATGCACAAGGAAAGGAGTTGCCTCGATATTGGAACTCGGATAATCTCAGAAAATACTATCAGTAAAAGAAAATGTACTCAAAATAAAGCCAAATTCTAATGAAATAAAGTACTTTTTCATTACTATTAATGTTGCATTACATCAAGTTCAAAAAAAAAAGAGGAGAAGAAAAGAAAAATACAATAAGTATTTACATTAGCCTCACTCTCAAGAGGCATAACCGCTTCAGTAGGGGGAGTGTTTAAGTTTTCAGAAAATTGAGCTTCAGGCATCAAAGCAATCTCAGAAGCATGTGGATTAGCCTTATCAGCTGACCTTTCTCCAGTAATCTGCGAATCTCCAAGTTGCTCAGAGGTGGACCTTTCAACAATTGATTTCCCAGCAGTTGTTTTCTTTCCAGTAACCTTTAGATCCCTTGGTTGCTTGGAGGCAAACTTATTGGCAGCATCTTCTTTAGCAGTAAGCCTCACTAGATTATTAGAAGTTATCTTTTCAAGATCTGAGAAGTCCAAGTCTTGATGCTAAGTAAGCAGTATCCTCCGGCATTTGGACTTGTAGGCCTTGAGAAATCCCTTCATCATCTTCTGGTGGTTCTTCTTGTCATCACCCCGGGATTTCTTTTCTTCAGTGAGCTCTTTCTTCAAAGCCCTAAGCTCGGAGTCTTGCTGCTCGATCCTTGAAGCAAGCTGAGTTTGGGAATGGTCAGGCTCCTAGATCTTCTTCTGGTATGCCTCAGCCTTAGATTTGGCCTCCCCATGCTCGGTTTGGGCAAGCTCCAATGCCTACTTTGCTATTGTCAGTTGCTTCTCATAATCAAAGGCAATGGTGCCAACCTCAACCTCCTTCAAGCTATATTGGCTCTTCAGGGAGTAGTAGTTGTCCTTTACTAGCAGCAAACCTTGGGTCAACTAAAAGGAGAACATAAAGGTTAAAACTCGGAAGATCCATAGAAAATCAATAGAAAGACAAAGTCAAGAGAATTACGTCAAGGGTATGAGTAACTAGGGAGTTGAATAACTCATCCTTCTCTACCTCCATCCATCTCTGAATATCTTCAGGAAAATGCAAGGACCTTACGTATTGATCCCTGATTAGAGTATTAAGGATGCTTGGAGGGTTGCACTTTGATATAAGCCATTTTTTCATATTCGAGCATTCGAATATTTTGGGGCATTTAACAAATAACCCATCAATCAACTCCTCCTCATCATCTATCTCCTTATTCCAAGAATGCTTTTTGAAAGACTTGGTAGCACTTTTCTAAGTAAGAACCACTATAGGATCTTTATCAGTCTCGACTTGATTGTTGGTGTGAGTTTCAGAAGGCTCCTGCTCCAGGGTGAGGTCAGTAATCTCCTACACCTCCTCCTGCTCGTCATTTGAAAGTAGTAGTCCATCTGCAAACGTGAAATAATCAGCCATCTACAAATGAAAGGAAAAGAAAAATTAGAAGATACCTTAGAAGCTCGAAAGTTACCATCAACATCTCTATCTCCGGGATAAATTCTCAGAAGGTATCACCGAGAAAAGGTCTCAGCAAATGTGCTCTCAGTAATGCTTTGCTCATAAAGCTTGCGCACTAGAACTGAATCTTCTTTAGATAATCTCGGGAGGCGCTTCACTTTGTGGCATTCATCAACCCACAGACGTCGGACATTGATAAAGTCCGATGGGTGTTCGATAATAAAAAATCTATGCATCCAAGACTTTTATAAGTCTAGAAGCTTGATAAATATGCTCTGATAAGGAATAGCCGACAACGAGATTGTCAGCTCCCCTTTCTTCTTATTTAAACTATACATGAACCGGAACATATCTAAATCTGGCTCCCTATTCTCTCTATGCACAAGTTCTATATACCCAATCAAAATTCTATAGCTATTAGGATGAAGCTGCCTAGGGGCTATATTAAACCTATTAAAAAATGCTCTTACAAATGAGTCTAAAAGAAATCTCAAACCACCCCCTCCAATTGATCAGCATATATCACGATCCTTGTCATATCTAAAAAAGGCTCATGAGCCCTAAACTCTCTACCTATGGTATGCAACATAAACTCTTAGGGAATGCCATATCTCCTCTTATACCATTCAAGCATACCCTCATCTACTTTTGACTCAAACAAGTCAGATTTTACTTGCTCTTGTGGAGCCATAAAGCCTAATAAGAAGAGATGAAAGAAGGAAATTAACAAGAGAGAAAAGGTTTTCACTTGGGAAACAGAGGAAATTCTGTAGAAAATACAAGGAATGCTGAAGCAAAGAACAATTAAAAACAGAAGAAGCAAAAAAACAAATTGCAAAGAGATCACAAAGATATAAAATGGAGAGAAGAGATGGATTTTTAAAAGAGAATGAAAGGTTTTGGAATACCTTTCAATGCCCTTGCGAAGATTAAGGACCTCTCTACTGTCCTAAGGGGTATTTTCGAAAAAAAAAAAGCTCATCATTCGAGCAGTTATGATGGTAGCAGCCAAAACATCTCCTCTTCTGACACACGAATAGATGCGACGTTTAAAATTTGAAAAAAGGTACCTCAAAAGCGTGCAATTAAAAGCCAATATTTCTAAAGCACTTGGGTCGCTTATATAGTATCGAGCATCTTGGCACTCTCAAGTCATTTATATAATACTAAGGTTTGAAAAATCGAGTCGCTTTTATAGTACCAAGCATCTAAGTCCAGTGACTAAAGCTGTCACCCTCAGGTCGTTTCTATAATACTAAGGTCAAAAACTTGGGTCGCTTCTATAGTACCGAGCATTTAAGTCCAGTGACTAAAGCTGGTACCCTTAGGTCATTTCTATAATACTGAGGTTTGAAAACTCGGATCACTTCTATAGTACCGACCATCTAAGTCCAGTGACTGAACTTGGCACCCTCAGGTCATTTTTATAATGCTGAGGTTTGGAAACTCGGGTCGCTTCTATAGTACCGAGCATCTAAGTCCAGTGACTGAAGTTGGCACCCTCAGGCCATTTCTATAATACTAAGGTTTGTAAACTCAGGTCGCTTCTATAATACCGAGCATTAAACCCCAAAAGTTGGTCCCCTTAGGTCGTTTCTATAACACTGACGGGTGCATAATCTTCCCTTCAGCAAAAAAATCACTATTCTTAGTTACTTGTCATTTGATCACAATGAGTCTATCAGATTTAGAAATCTCGGACATAAATATCCGAATGAACTTCCGGGGCGGACTCTTGATACCCCATATATATATTCCTATTATAATAAGGGTTAATTATCCTAAATAAGGGTTACTTGCAGAGGAAGAATGTCCAATCCAAATAGAAAGAGAGTCCCTCATTAAGAAGACTTCCGGATAAGGAAGATACTCCTCAACAGACACAAGTCCTACACGGATGAGGAATCATATTCCTCTCAAGTTTGAGCATCACAACCTCTATAAATACTTCCCACATTCCTTACTCTTATTCATTCTATTCTTAGCTCATTATTCTCTTTATCTCTCTAAACTCTCTCTCTACAGTCCCTGACTTAGGCATCAGAGGATTTGTAGGGATCCTCCCTACCTCTCACCTTGCCCTTTGTTAATTGTTTACTTGCAGGACTTAGAGGTTCCGGAAAACAAGTTATCACATATTATCTCAGTTCAACATATCAATTGGAACCAACTAAAAAGACTTCCAATCTCCAAGATAGAACTAATAATAAAGATAGTGGAAGAGATCCTAGCAGAGAGAATAGTAGCTTTCAACAGGTACAGATACAAGGAGTATTTAATGAAGTGGAAAGTCCAATAAGAAGAAAAGAATAGTTAGAAAAATGAAGACGATCTTCAAGCATTCAAATATAAGATTGAACAATTCATAGAGTCATAGTCGACGAGGGTGTCGATTGCTTGAGTGGGGGAGAATGTCAAGGGGTTGCATTTTGTGGTCTTAGGGCATTTTAAACATTTCATATTTTATTTTATTTTTTGTAATTTCAGGGGTGTGATGGGTAAAATATTTTGATGTCTATTTTTACCAACTCTCATTGTGCTTCTTATACCCTTTAGAGGGAGTGACTAGTCATCAAGGGCATAGGCCGAAGATCTAGTTACTATATATGTTGAGCCTTACCTATACCTTGGGGAGCACAATATCTAAATTGATGTAATGATTTTTATGATGAATAACAAAAGTAGCCATATTTTATTCATTTGTGCTCTTTTTATTGTTCTTATACTTGTGCCTGGAATCATGATTGTTGCCTTGCTCTTGCCCTTTGGGCTATTGTGTTAGCTTTACAGGTCTTAACTAGGATGTTAATTCATTCTTCTTTATGTTTTTACAGAATTATTGATCTGTCCCTGAGGTTAACTTGCTAAAAGGTGTTCTAGACAAATGTCTCATTGTCTCTTTTTATGTAGCTTTTTAGGGCCCGTAACACTTGACTCTCCATGAAATCTAATTGTTGTAAAAATGTGTCTAGAATTTTCATTAGGGTGACTCCTACCTCCGATCTAGCCCCTATGGTTCGTAATTGTATAATAGATAAAAATAAAAAGAAAGTAAATTCTCAGTTTTAAAAACTACTTAATCAATTTATAGTTTCTATTTTATTAAGACTCTTTAATGAATATACTTGAATTACTTTATTTTATTTATCTTTAAAATAATAAAAAAATATATATTAATTTGCCCTGAGATAAGTTCTCAATTATTAAACGTTACCTTGTTAATTTATAATTTTTATTTTATTAAAACTACATAGTTAAAAGAATTGAATTACTTTATTTTATTTGTAATTTAAGTTAATCAAATAAAATATATATTAAATTGTAGTCTATGCATCAAGCAGATTCACGGTTAGTGATGATTAAATTTCTGTGCAACATAAAATTTTATATAATGACATGTAAATATATAAAAAACACTAATTATAAAATAATTATTGCATTAATTTATTGAATAAATTTAAAAAATTATATTTTAAAATGTGAAAAACTAATATTAAAAAACACAAACCTTAAGTTATATATATATATATATATATAAACTAAAGTGGATATTTTTTTATAAATAATTATAGGTGGCGGGGTTTAGCGCGCGCCCAAGTGTTGGCGACCATGGCACTGTTGCGGGCTCAAGGCCCACTAAGAAATACGAGTTAGGTCAAAGCCTAGTCGGAGATGGAGTTGCCACCCGGATAAAAGCCGGGACACACTTATACGGCAACTGGATTCCATGGAGGTTCCTAGAAGCTGTCATTAGAGAACGGGTTCGGAAACTGGGTATGAGTGTTTGAATGCTTACCCGACCTTGCGGTTGGCCTTCGTTTATATTCGTGATTTATTACCCTTAATTATTCGATTATTCCTTTATTAATGATGCGACTATTGGTTGCCTTCAAACAATGGATCAAGTTCTACATTAAGTTCACGTTTGCACATTAATCTCATTTCATGCATTAAGGTCTCAACAATCAATCAAAAATCAAAGTTTACAACCATACATTCCGAATATGCGGGGAGAGGGATTAAGGATTACAACAACTCTGCTTTAAATACAAGGGAAATATACTGAAAATAAACAATAATATAAAGATTATATACGGGAAATAAACCAGAAATATACAAACGGCAAACTCTTACAAAACCTCTCAAGAACTAATTAAGAGGAATCAATTCCCCTTAATCAGCAAATCACTCCAGATTCTGCAAATATCAAAGATTAATTCCCGAAACACAAAAATAATCTCACAAACAATAAATCTCACAAAATCACTTTAAATCAAGTCAATACAAAGTAAAGGTCATGAATACTAGCATGTTGACCTTAAATAAGATAAAGATAACGAAAGTAGCCATGCATAGAAAATTGTGCATATAAACATGTGAGAGTTTACCATAAATAGAATCATGCAGCAACAAAGAGAAATTTTAAAGCAGAGTTGTGGACAACTCTGTTCAAGTGGCGATCGCCACTTTATTCTCTGGTTAAGAGGCGATCACCACTTGATCAAGAGGCGTCGCCTCTTGACCAAGGGGCCATCAACTCCTAGCCAAACAGAACTGCACTAGGAAGCTTTCTTTACTTCTAAGTAAAGCAAATAATCACATACACAGTAAATAAACTCCTACAAAGGTACTGAATGCGTTCAAATCATCATGTTATGAATATAGCTCAAGAATATAAATAAATCACAACTTAGAACACTAGGAGTAAGAGAAATGTTACTCTTTATGGAATATTAACTCAAGAACTTAAGGAGAAAGGTTCTTATTGATCAAATGAAGCTTAATCTCCCTAACTTAGCCCTCAGAAGCTGTTTGTGAGCTGAAATGCCCTTCAAATGCAAGATTACCTCTTTCTCCTTCAAGAACAAAGTCTCTATCTAGCAATGAGCTCCCTTCCCTCAAGAAGAATCACCCTT
>CATIWK010557195.1:0-10028 GCA_949634005.1 Mallotus japonicus
TTTCTTTTAAATTCGAGGACGAATTTCTGTAAGGGGGGAAGACTGTTAAGACCCGAGTTTTAATTAAAAATTTTATTATTAAAAATGGAATTTGCAGTGTTAATAAAATAAATTTAATTTAAAATCTTATTATTTAATGAATTGATTTATTATTTGATGTTGAATTATTTATTGTATATTTTAAATTTAACTAAACTTTATTTAGTTATTATATACATATATATACTCAAACATACTTAATGTATATTATATTTATTTATTATTTATTCATTCATTTTTTTTTAATAATTTAATAACAAATCAACTAAATAATAATTAAATAAAATACTCATATTAACAATAATTAAATCCACAAATAAATATAATAATAATTAACCAAACTTTACTGCTTAATAAAATAATTAAATAAAATAACAATAACATGTATAAAAATAATTAACACGGCAAATCTTAAAATAAACATTAAAAATTTTATAAAACCTCGGGTCTTAACACCCGCCTCCTCTACCACCACCTCAACCACCTCCAGTATTGTTCCGTCGAGCTCTATTTCCTTCACGGAATGGTCTATGACGATTGGTACGTGGCCTTCCATGTGTGATTGTGACATGAGGGTCAAGAAGTGGTGCACCAACTGTGTCTTCATTGACATTATCATCACCACCAGCTTCAGAGTCATTATTTGCAGGTGCATTCCAATTCTCCAATTCAGTAACAATTGTTTCCAACCCTTCTTTTAAAAACTTCTATTTTATTGTGTGATCAATCTCCAAATCAGAATAATGGTTGAATAATTTCTGAAGTTCCATGCATTTCTTGTACTCCTCTGTCATGTTTGGATAAACTCCAACAAAGAATATCTTGGAATGGTGACGGTGAACGTCCTTTCTCCACCTCCTCGACACATACCTTTCGTTTATCACTTGAATATTTTTTTTGGACATAACAGTGAAAATGTGGCAGCACAGAATACCAGCTGATTCAAACTTCTTGCAATCGCATTCAAAATAATTCCATTGTTCCCTGTACTCAACAGTGTAAAGGAATTCTGTTTGGTAATAATCGTTGACTATTGGTCGTTCAAGTAGTTTGAGCTTTTCAATTCCATTCTCAGGTGTTGGTGATTGGACTGCCAAAGGAGGTTCAATGTGACAGTACCAAGTTCTCTTTATTTGTTCTTGCACTTGTCTATATATTTCATGGGTGAAATCCCTTTAGAAAATCTTCTTACAGGGAAATTATGAAATGCAAAATAAACTATTCTGTTTGCAGTCATAATCAGCTTGGAATTCTTTCTCAATCTTTTCGCTTAGAGTGATCTTATACTGCTCTACAAACTACTTCAGTGTACTCATTGCATTAATATATCCAGCAAAGTATGCATGCATACTTTCACTCATCTGAGTTGACACCATTCCAGCCTAAAATAGGTGCTTGAGGTAAATCGGTACCCAGCTTTTCCTTTCGGTCCACAACTTAGCAAGCCAGTCATTCCTCTCTAGTCCGTAGTCTGTTAAAAATTTGCTCCAGTTTTCCTCAAACATTGGAATCATCAGGATGTCATATACAAGAGCTTTAAATTCAGATTTTGCTTTACTAAATTCCTTAATGTGCTTGAATTTTTCAGGAACCTTGCACATTATATGCCACATATAAAATCTGTGAACAGTGTCAGACATTACTTCCCTCACTGCTCACTTTATGCTCTCGCATTGATCGATAATTATGGCTGTTGGATGTATGTTGCCCATGCCATCTAGCTATGTCGTGAAAAGCCATTTGAAAGATTCAACGTTTTCATGGGAAACTAGAGCATATCCTAACAAAATAAATTGTCCATGGTGGTTAACACTGACAACAGTTACAAATGGCATCTTGTAATGGTTAACAAGATACGTAGTGTTAAATGTGATAACGTCATGGAATTCTTCGTATGCAGCTTTACTATAAGGATGGATCCACATGATGTTTCTCAGTCTGCCTTCATCATCAACATCGATGGAATGGAAAAATTCCCTCTCTTGTCGTTGCATCCTGACAAACAACTGTCGAATTGACTCGACATCTCCCTCACCTAGCATCCTTTTCCTTGCACCATGGATGAAATTCCTGCAGTCCTGCTTAGTGCAGCTTAAATTCTATTGGCCACCATATTGTACTGTCATAAGTCTAACACTATTACATGGCCTAATGCCTGCAATATCATTTGCTATAAGATTCCGTTTCATACTAGGACTTAAATTCCTGTGTGCAGCCATTAACCTACTCATGTCCGGAATAAGGTCATGGTTATGTTCATTTTTAATTGAACTAACAACCCAACTCCCTTCTCTTCTCACTGCATTTAAATGTGTAGGGCAGCTTCTCCTCTTGGTTTTCCTTTTCGCATCCGATTTTCTACCTCTGTCACAACTTATTATTTGATATTTTCTCTTACCATCACGTCCCTTATGTCCTCCTCTCTTTGCCACTGAGAATCCTTTCAACTTTGCATGCTCTTGATATGCTTGAAAAAGTTTATCCAAACTTGCAAAATACAAGACTGGTTCAAGACCTATTTCAGCGTTAAGGTTATTCATCGAACTATCTTGCATTTCGGCCACCTCATCAGCTAGACTATCTTCAATGTTAGCAACGTCTTCGTCGATGTCAGGCACATCATCAGTAGGACCATCTTGGATGTTGAAAGCATTATCAGTTGGACTATCATTGCTGTCAAAAGCATCATTATTTGAACTTTCTTCAATGCCAGCAACGTCTTCGTCGATGTCAGGCACATCATCAGAAGGATCATCTTGGACGTCGAAAGTATCATATGTTGGACTATCATTGATGTCAAAAGCATCATTATTTGAACTTTCTTCATTGTGCGCCACATCACATTCTTCCTATATTTGTACTGTATCATCTCTATTTATTAAATCATCTTCCGATTCATAACCATTGCCAAATATCTGTTGAAATAGCTGTTTTCTCGTTGATATATTATACTCAAGAGTTTTTTATTCTAATGATAGAGATATCAGAGTTTTGATAGTGATTAAACAGACGATGTTGTTGCTTTTGAAAATGAAATGGCATAATAAGTTATACTCCAAGTTATTTTTAAACTTCAGCATGTTATATTTCAACTTCACCACTATATTTTCTCATCCATTATCAATGTGAATTCATTAGCTTACCATGCAGCGTTAAACAAACAAAAATCGAAGCCATTCGCGACATTAAACAAACGGTAATCGAAGAATGCTTTATAGGGAAATGATGCTTTATTAATACAGTTTTTCCCTCCTTTTTCATTCCACCGCTCCTTTTTCCCTCTTTTCTGCATCATGGTCACATTTGTCTTTTCATAGGCGCTGACTTTTTCTATCCTTTTTTGTTTGGATAGATTTTATCCGGTAATCTTTCTTATTAAGAATAATCCTTATTAATTTTGGCGTTGCTGAGTTTCAATTAAGATTTCAGGGTTGGGTATAGGCTACTCCCCACTGGCGGCAGGTATTAGTGGTCTAATGCGGAACCCTTGAACCCATTTCTAAGGTTGCAAAAACTGCACATCACATCACAAGTCCCATTTCTAAGTTATATATTAAACTAATTTTTATCATTTTTGAGATTAACAATATATATTTTTTTTCATTTGATAAAAATTAAAATAGCTTTTATGTAACATCAGCGATTGATGTCCTTGACAAACTATAATGTGAATGCAAGACACTACACTATGACTTCTACAATCTTCAAATTAAATTAATTAAGGCTTTCTATCAAAGACTGTAACTAAGAAACTATATTGGTGTGAATGATGAGGTGCAAAGATTTGAACTAGGTCAGGTATCAAACAATTTTAATTTGATAATCTCATATCAAAGAAAACAAGAAACAATTTGTGCTATATTATAGAAGCATGGAAAACTTGGAAGGATTATTAATGAAACATCTTTTATTGTATAACACAAAGTTTGCCCAACCACAACAGTTTTTTTCAGTCCATGATCTTTGATTTCTAGAAGGCCTAATATATATATGCTCTCGAGATCTCCTTAATTTATAAACTGACCATTTAATTTATTCAACTCATTAAAAATCGTACTTATCAATACTTGTTAAAATTTGTTTTTAATAAATTGGTATATCAAAAAGAATGATTTATAAATTAAGGAGCACAAACTGACAAAACATGATAAATTCAAAGAGCCGCATATAAATTAGGAAAAATTGCAAATTCAGTGTCTCAACTTTTCAGTTTTTCTATTTGAGTGTCTAACCTTTTTTTTTTTTTGCTATCAAGTGTCTGAAACTTTAAAAAAACATATCAATATAGTGTCTCCGATCGATCTAATACTGATCAGGTGTTGAGTCAGATCAAACGGAGCCCACTTTTGTTCCAATCATTAGCCATTTCATGTGCCACATGTGTTACATTATTTAAAAGACAAAATTACCCTTTTAAATATTATAAATTGACAAAAATAACCTTAATATTAACTTTAACATTTTTTTAAAAAAAAAATCATCGTGATCATGTCTGGATCAACAACAAGTTGATATTCCAGTACATTGGATGTTAATATTCTAAAAAAAAAAAGTACAGGGCATGTTAAACACTTTAGTCTTAAGATCACTTTCGTATGCACTATATTTTGATTTGCAGATTTTACAAAAACAATGACCACAAGCAGCAGAAACAAAAATTTCAGAGCTGAAACAATCATAACATATATTGCAAGTAAGTTCCCCATCTGTTGTAGCAGCAATAACTTGCTGATCTCTCTTGCTTGACAAGCTAACACATTTACGAACCTTCTCTTCATCATCAAACCAGTTGTCACAGTTGCTTCTCTCATCATTATACTTGTGGTCCTCGCACTCGTTGCCGATAGTCGTCATGGAAACTGCAGGCATGCTAAAACACCCCATAGCTACAAGAAGGAAATTCTAGAAGAAGTTACGAAGTTTTTAGAAAATGGTCAAAATTTAAGAATCCACCCAATAAATAAAATCAACCAAAGACTAAAACTTTGAGTTAATTCAGATTAGACAACAAGTGCCCAGACTCCAATACAAGCACCAAAGAATGAAAATCTTTTCACAAAAAATATGGAACTACATCTGTTTTAGTTCTATACCAACAAATATAGAAGAAGAGGAATGAAAATGATTAAACAAACGGAGAGAGTGGAAGAGATTGGATAAGAAGGAGAAGAAGACTATGAACTGGGGAGCCATCGAAGTCGTCATTGGATTCTCTCTCGGTCCAAAATCTGGCCGTAAAACCTCTCCAACCAAAGAAGAATTGAAAAATCCAGCTACATATATTCAAATCCTAAAGCCGATGCAAAAGTACCCTCAAACCTGCTTTTAATATATCTCAATTGCAATTGAAAATTAGGGTTATAAACAGGGGCAGAGCCAAAAAAAAATTTCAGGGGGGCAAACTTTACCTTATTTTAATATACTAAAAATATTTCATTTAATATAAATTAACGTAAATAATATTTTAAATACACTAACAATAGTTTAAATTAAAAAAATAATATATCCAAAAAATAACATCAAAGATAATCAAAATTAAAACGGATAATCCAAATCATGAGAAAAAAAGACACCAAATTTAGTTTTCTTCAACGAAAACTTTTCTTTTGAGAAATTTATCCATAATTATATCTATAATCAAAATCACATAAAAGATAATCAACTGTCACAATATTAAAAAAATTATAAATTTAGTTTTTAGCATAATAACTAATGAGCAAATTAAAGAAAAAAATATACATTAAAATTAGTCAAACTAAGTATGTGCAATAAAACAAAAAAATTAATTGATAGTATATATAATTGATGGATAGTTGAATGCTATACTAAATTACTACTCTAATCAAATTGCTTAGTGCATAATAATTAATGAGCAAATTAAAGAAAAATATACAAAGCAAAAGAGGTGAAGTGTGGGTGGCTAATTCAAGATAAGAAATGAAAAGAAGAGGTAAAATATGGAATTTTGGAAAAATCAAGCCAAAAAATGAAATTTAAAAATAGTGAAAAGAAAAAATAAGAAAAAATTTTATTATTTGAACTTTCTAAAAAAATTATAATAATAGAATATTGAATTATTATTATGGATTCACTAAGGGTTTACAAAAAAATTTACATATTATATTGTTTTGAGAATATATATATATATATAATTGAAAAAATTTAGGAGGCCCCCCCTAAATCCGCCCATGGTTGCAGCAGAAACTTCAAGAATTGCCATCCTATGATCGTCGAGGATCCTGCGATCGCAACAGCAACTCTGAGTCGTGTCAACCTACGATCGCAGCTCTACTTGAGCTCATAGCAGTCAAAAATCTTCCAAAATTTTCTTTAACTTTCTTCTTCACCTTCTATAACCCTCCATTTACCTACAAAAGTAAACGAAACAAGTAAAAGTCTCACATTTAACCGCATCTAGCCTATTTAGACCATTAATCACCCTAAAAACACCTCAAAATCACCCTAAAAACTAATATAATCTAACAAATAATCACTAATCACCTTCTACCACCATATCATTGCAAATTCTTGCCACCTGGATCACTTTTATGCCATGTCACTGCCCTTTTTCCCCATGTAATTTTACATGTGCCACATCAGTATAACAACACGTCATTCACTCTCACAACCAATCTGGGTTTTGCTTTTGTGGCACGCCATCATCAATCTCTAGCACAGTCACAAACAAAATTCTGTTAAAATCAATCCCGTCGTCTTCTATATCTACTTTTGTAAAAAAGCAAATTACCGTTTTACCAGCATCATTCACCGAGTTCATTTCAGGAATATGGGTCGCTGGCAGCAAGCTCTATATACACACTCATACTCCATGTGCTCATTTCGTTGCAAATTAGCATAGAATAGACTGCAAACATCAATGGAGGAGGCTGTCGCTGAGGAGGAAGTAGCTGCTGGAGAAGGTGAATTGGAGCATGAGCAGCAGTTGTTTACTCCACCTGATGATGAGCTTGTCGATTTTTATCTTAAGAGGAAGATAATGGGTCAGCAATTGCCTATCCCCACCATTGATTTTTTCGCTTACAGACCACAAGACCTTCCTTTCAGTAACTTCTTCTTCTTCATCACATGCTGCTTTTCAATTTCTGCTTCATTTTTACATTAATAGATAATGTTATTAGTTATTGCTATAGCTAGCATTGTTAATTGATTGTTGTTATATATATAGCACAAAACCCAGCAAGCAATTAAATGCCTACTTTTTTACCTGTTTGATACAAAACCTGTGAGAGAAATTGTGGCAGGCCTTTGTAGGGATGAACTAGAAAGGTGCTTCTTTACTGAAAGAAAAAAGGGCAGAATCTTACTCCCAAATGGAAGAGGTTACTATCAAGTCTCTGGTCATGCAACTATCTGTCGTACCGATTCTTCTGATGCAGGGAATGTAAGGCAACATCAACTTGCTGGGTTTTCACGGACACTGGATTTTTACTCTGGGGTGTCACCTAATGGAGTAATATCTCTCTGGAAAGTACAAGAGTTCAGAATTAATCCCAGCATTGTTGAAAATCTAAGAAATGACCAGATTGCTTGGAAAGGGTGATGCATGGTTATTTTGATTTAATTTTGTTGCAATTCATGCTTAATGTTTATGTGTTTAGTTGTGAATTAATTTCTGCAGGTTCTTAATCTTGTTCTCTGCAAAGTTTTTAAGAAGGTGCCCCCTCCCCCTCCGAGGATTAGAGCTCGTGCCCCTGATTATATACGTGACAACAAGTTCAATCCTGATGAGAATCAGATACTGGAACACTTTCTGAAGGGGAAGATAATGGATCAAAAATTGCCTCATAATCCAATCCCAACCTTTGATGTTTTCAGTGCAAGCCCACGCGATCTTCCTTTCAGTTAGTTCACCATTAATCATCATCTATATATATATTTTTACTCTTTTACATGTTTGATACAAATCCTATCAGAGAAATTAACTTGTATGTTGTGGCAGGTATTTCTCGTGGACATTGGGGAGGTATTCCTTTTGCAATGCCAGGTGAATGGTACTTCTTTTCTAATACGAGAAGGGACCATGCTTTCGACACAGATGCAGGTCACTACAGACTATCTTCCTCTGAGAATGTCTACAATGAATCAGGAAACATTCTTGGTTCAGTACGGACACTGAATTATTACAATGGAAAGCTATCTAGTACTGTTCAAGCCATAACTGAATGGTGCGTAAAAGAGTTTAAAATCAATCCTGGTATTGTTCGAGTTGGACAAAATGACCATGCTACCAGAAAGAAGGTGAAGTTTTTTTCAAGCAGTTTTATATATATGCATGAATTTTCAGGTTTTATGATTGATATATATATCTTTGTGCAATTTCCCTTGATTAATTCTTCAGGTTTCCAATCTTGTTATCTGCAAAGTTATCAACAAGAGCGAGCGAGTGCCTTGGTATCGAGAAGAAGATGACGAACATGAAGTGGACCGGCCTGAGGAGCCTGAGGAAATGGCAGAGTACATTGCTGACCCTGATGAAATAGAAGAGGACATTGCTGATGCGCCTCAGGAAGATGAAGAGGACAATGCTGAATCTGAGATAGAAGATGCACCAGCGCCCAAGAGAGCTCGTGGACAGTAGAATACTAGTACTGTTCCCTTTTCAAATATTCCACATTGAGATTGATAAAAACTTAAGGCACCAGCTACCATAGATTTCACCTATCCTTTTTAAAGAATATTAGCAAGTGCATGTGCATGCGCTTGTGGAGATTATATACGTTTTTGTGCTCGGTTTCCACGGTTAAAAAAAAAAAAAAAAAAATCTGCATCACTTTTGTGCCATGTCATCTCATGTAGCGACTTGGCTCCATGTTTCATCACAGTTAAATACCACTTGCATTCTGCCACTTGGATATTGTTGTGAAATGTCATCTCCATTTTACCATGCTGGTCACTTGTGCCTCATTAATTAGTGCCATGTATTTTTATTATTTTGTTATACACATTAATCAGACCCAGATGACACAAAAGTTATTTTAGGATTGTGATTGACTTGCTAAAAGCGACATCACAGGTCAGATAAAGATAAATTTTTTTAAGTTACAGTTCTATCTACGAACAATATATATCCATATTACTATTCACACATTAAATATTTTTATTTATTTTATATTACTTATTCTGTTGTTATTGTTATTGTTAATGTATTATTTTTACATTATGCTATTTTGTAATATTATATAATTATTTTGTACTATAATTTTATGAAATTAGATTATTATTACCTTATATCATCCACATCACAACATTATCAATTGATGCATTACATGATCATATCATCAAATTTATAAATTAATATAACTGAGTACATGAATTTCTTTTTGCCACATCATCTCTATTCCACTCCAACTAGATCCTTATGAAATCAATTTGCGTATTTTGCCATGGATTTATGTCAATCAATCATTAAACGACAAAGCAAAAAAATTGATGTTTTGAATGAAGTTAAAGAATTTACTGCTTCACCTTTACTTTTTACCTCAAAGTTTGTATCATGATTACCCAGTAGTTTGCTTAGCTCAACAAATATAAATCCATCTGGATATTAGCATACACATTCCATTTTTATTTACAGTGCATATTGTGTTATGGATCCACTTTAACAAGAAGCAACAGCAGAATAAGTAGCAGATTTGGAGTATTTTGATTGTCTGAGCATTTGGGTTCTCGCCTTCAGACTCAGGGTCGGTGCGGTCAACTTCTGCCATCACTTAGTTACGACAAATCAGCACATATATACCACCTTGCTCAATTTTTTGCCATGTCATCTCACTTAGCCACAGGGCTCCATGTTTGCGATGCCAACACAACAATAAATCACTTGGATTATTGTTATGACATGTTGAATATTCATTTTGCCATGTGGATGACTTGTGCCACATAATGTAGTGACATGTCATCACTATTACTCCCATACGTATAACTTTTACACCATGTCATCTTCATTTTGCCATGCTCCTCCACATTAG